>CATQJA010002573.1:0-214379 GCA_958295435.1 Mesorhabditis spiculigera
AAAACAAGTATTCGACCCAACCCCGGTTCCGACCCGGGTCGATAAGAACTCTAGATATAACTCACCTTTTCCAATATTTGATAGACATGGATGGCCATAGTTGAGTGAAATCGAATTCGATAACTATTCTTTCCCCATCATAATCATCGACACCATCAAAAATATGACCAACTTTAAACTGAGGCCAACGGTCGTTTCTTGTTTCCATACGTTCACCGGATCGAGCCGTACTCTCCCGTCTTCTATTCGAATATTTGGTACCACCAGACATTATATCGCGTAATCGATGCCCATTTCGCATCTTCTGGAATATAGGGTGTCCCAATAACCCTCTGTATTTGGCCGTCTTCTATCCCATCGGGACCAAATTTTACCAGCGATGGGGACCCATAAAACCAAGTGCAGCCGAATTTTCTAAGCAAAATATGATAAACAAAAAAGTTATCGCTAAAAACTGCTTTTTGGGAAACGCTAGTACCGATTTTTGGCTATAGTTCCGCAATTAGCATGCTGATTTTGGAGTAATTTTCCCAAAAATCAGTCATTCCGGGTCCGTTTCTGTTCGTTTTGATGAGAAAATTGATGAAAAGTCCCGATTTTGACGTAATTTTCGTAAATCAAAATCCTCCGGTGGTGAAAAGTGCCTCTTCATTTTTGCTAAACATTTCGAGGCCCTAATCCATCAATATCCTATTGAAATCGGCAAAATAAACCTTTAATTTCAATATAACTTTTTTGGGCTTTACAATATTTTGCTTAGAAAATCCGGCTGCATATAGTTTTTATGGGTCCCCATCACCGGTAAAAATTTGGTCCTGATCGGATGGAAGACGGCCAAATGTCGAGGGGGGGCTTTTTCGGGACACCCTGTAGATGTAGTAATCTGTTGTTGACTTCCCGTTGACGGGGCGAGTCGCTTTAACATTCCATCTATCCTTCCTGTTAATAATAAACAATGTATTTCTATAATGTTTTCTGTAGTTTTTGAATGCTAGGAAAGTTATAAAAATATTTTTTAATGTTTGAAATTCTAAAAGTTTTTAATCATTTTGGTAGTTCTTATAAATTTTATAATGTTTTTGTATGTGAAACTGTGTAAAGGCAATAATTCGATACCTCATCGACAGCCCGAAGTCGTAGTTTAGAGTTTGGAGGCATCTTTGTAGACTAGATCTTGTAGGTCGAGCGGCAATTTCTCGAGCGCGGGAAGTTGAGATGCATCTTCTTTTATTTGGTATTGATTTTGCAAATAATCTGGATGCGGATATAATGAGGAAACTAGCTAAGATTATCTGGGTATGCCTATTGATTAATGCAATCTGTTCGAAACGAGAATGGCGCCAATTATTATGAGGTCAGGATGAGGTTACGCGGGAAGAGGGGAATGTTGCCGCAGGGTAGGTGAAACTATTCTCTTCTCTCGCATTCTCACTCTCTCTCGCTCGCCTTCTCTATCTCTCTCGCATCCTCACTCTCTCGCCTGTCTCTGTCTCTCTACCTCTTGCTCCCTCTCTCTCCTGTCTTCTACCTCTCTTGCTCTCTCTCTCTCTCTCTCTCTCTCTCTCTCTCTCTGTCTCGTCTGTCTCTCTCGCCCTCTCTCTCGCCCTCTCCCTGCCTGTCTCTGCCCTCTACCCTCTCTTCTTCCTCTCTATCTCGCTCTGTCTCTGTCTCTGTCTCTATCTCTCCCTGTCCCTCTCTCTCGCTCTGTCCCTGTCCCTCTGTCCCTACTCTCTCTCTGCCCTGTCTCTCTCTCTGTCTCTCTCTGCCCCTCTATCTCTCTGTCTCTCTCTCTCTCTCTCTCTCACTCTCTCTCACTCTCTCGCCTCTTCCCTCTCTCTCCTCTTCCCTCTCCCCTCTCTCCCCCCCCCCCCCCCCCCCCCCCCCCCCCCCCCCCCCCCCCCCCCCCCCCCCCCCCCCCCCCTGTACCATCCTTTTCATCGCTTTTTGGATGCTATCAGAAATACATGCACTCATTCAGGAATTTGGCAAACCTACGATAGGTTATCCATTATTCCATCTTTATTTTATTCTATTCTATTATTCTATCTGGAAAATCAAATACAAGTTTAATAATCATATGAGCAAATTCTCTGATCCGCTAAAATCGTGACAATTATTAGCTGAAAAATTGCACTCAGGGAACAGCATTCAAGCTGCTATATTTTTGTTGGTTTTTTGTTAGCATTGTTAGATTGTTACAAGAACATTTTATCATTCAAATCGCAACGTTACGTACAAAGAATGGCCAATCATTCAAACGACCATTTCCCGCGTGGTGCCAACAAGAAAATTCTCATTTGAACGGGAAGATATGATCTGTGGATAGATTCTTTCGTACAGCCGCCATGTTTTGACGATAAATTTGCGCAACCACAATAATTCGCCACCAAAATCAGGTAAACAATGCGAGAAAATGGCCCACGTTTACTGTCGGGGAGAGCTGATTTCCGGTTGATAATCGATAATCATTGCATCTTGTTTTGTTGTATTTGCGCTGATTTTCTTCAGTTCGTTCGTCACCAGATGGGGATCAATCACTGTCGATACAGCTGAAACAGAAGATGGAAAATAACATCTAAAATCTTATTTCACTTCTTCCGCATTTCGCAAATGTATCAGAATATCGAAATTTCAATATGTCGAAATTTTTGGGTGTATTTTTGGATTTCGGTTTTTTCCGCCATATTTTCCCGTAACTTCTAAATTGGTAAATATGAGAATACCGGATCATTGCATGCCGGCAACCGTCGCCATTTCGTTCCGCCTGATAATCAAACGAAATAACCGTTTGTTGCCGATCGGAGGGTGCTAAAATGCGCGACATTGACCGTTCATTCAGAATTGCGAAAACTTTGCCAAAAATGAGTAGCAGCGTTTCAAAAAAAGCAGTTTTTTAGCAATAATCTTTATTTTGCACTTTTTGTTTAGGAAAATTTGGCCGCACATAGTCTTTATGGTCCCCCATCACTGGTAAAAATTTGGGCCCGAACTGATAGAAGACGGCCAAATGCCGAAAGGGTTTTTTCGGGACAGCCTCTCGTCTTACGTCGTGGAACCTGATGGGTCCCGACGCGCCAAATCGACGTTTTGTCAGTGAAATTCTGCATTTAGGTGTGCAAAAAAAAGGACACAGTTTGGGTCGAAATAACTCAGAACGGTAGAGAATCGAAGGTGCGTTGCCATGCCAGAATGCTTAAATATGCTGGGCATGAAGATTTAACACAACTTGATTTTTTCGATTTTTGCAATGTACCACACAAATGACACCCCGAAAACGCGTTCGGGGCAAACTTAATTTGCATTTTCGTACTTCCTGTGGTGACTGGCTTCTAATTTTTAGTGAGTAAGTTAATGTGGGCAGCAGATATGCACCTACAAAATCTTAAGGATTTTGAGGGTCTGTTGAAATAGTTATAGAGGAACGAAATTTTGTATGAAGAAATTCTGTAATTTTTCGATATTAAAAACTTATGGTGGAAATGTCAAAAGAATTAGTTGTAGAATATCTACGGAGGGATGCACAATTGCATAAACATATTAAAAAAATTTTCGAGATCGACGAATTTTTGAGTTTTTCAACGACCCCTGGTCATGGATTTTTCGAGGTCCTCGAAACTGAACTTTGGAAAAATATTTCTAAATTGCCAAAGGGCACTCAGCTATTTTTTTGCTTAACTATGTAGTACTGGGGTTGATCTATCAGCTACAAAATTTCGATCTACCGCCTCTTTGGAAGGGCGTCGTTTAGGGCCTCCAAAACGGTTGGCTCGTGCTTTTTCCTAATATTGTCACCATTTTATAAAATTTAGTCGTGCTGTGGAAAATTATCGATTTATTTTTATCTGATACCAGTTGAATAGCGCATCCTAAAGACTTGTTCATGAATTTATTTAACCAGCCGTTGGCGCCAAGAAAATTCATCAAAACCCGAAATAAACCGATTTGGAGGTTGCGTAAAAAATTTTGAAAGTGGAGTCGTAGGGATATTTTGAGAAATAAGTCAGTGCCATTAGGTGAATCAAACTATGCAAAGATTAAAGCAATTTCACGTCGCAAAAAATTTAAGAAGGTTTCTAAACTTTGATTTTGGAACAGGGTGATCTTCGATTTTGAGCTGAAAGTCACCATGATCATGAATCGGATTGCCCCCAAATTTTACGGGTGTAGATAATAACATCAAAGCTATAATCGCATCCATGAGATCCAGCTGGTTTTTTTATTTTTAAAAATTCGAAAATTGACCCCGGCTACTCGGACCAAAAATCGGCTCTCTGGCCTTGTTTTGCACTTGGCCTCGTAACTTTGTTATTTACCACCAAAAATCAGTAATTTTTTACAGGCTATCTTACAATCACCTCTAGAAGGCCCTCGAATAGAAAAATCGTCACTTTATGGAATTTTTTGATGGCATGCTAAAAGGCGCTCCACGGGGGTTACCGTAGAAAACCGAAATTTGCGATTTTTGTGGTGTTTTTGCCATGGAATCGCTTCGATCTTTTTGTAAAACCAATAGAAGCGGTTTATGGACCAACTGACCAAAAAATTTACAAGATTCTGTGGCAGAATTAAAAAATCAGTTTTTAGTCTTTTTCATGAAAGTTTGTGGATAGTACGCTCTCGTATTTGGCAGTAAGGTGCCCCTACTTATTGCCTAACAACCCAGAAAATTTTAGCCGAATCGAAGCTAGGGGCCCCGAGAAAAGCGGGAAAAACGAAACCTACAGTACCCCGCTGGGGTGCGTTTTAGCATGCAATACAAAAATACCATAGATTGTGGTGGAATCTGGTGTGGGATCCGAGATTAATATTTGGATAAGTGATTGGCAAAATATCAGCCATGGGCAGCAAGTTATAAGCGAGTTATGACTCAAAGAATAAAAATAACGCAAAATCGCGAAAATTGTTTTGCTTTTAAAAAATGAAATTGACCTCGATAAATTCTAAGATTTTGCCATTACATTTTTACAAATTTATACTATTTTAGGCCAAAAATCAGAATTTTCTCACCACCCATTCAAGAACGCACAATTTTCGGTCGTAACCAGCGTCAATAGTACAGTTGCGTACCCAAAAATCGAAAAAATCAAGTTGTGTTAAATCTTCATGCCCAGCATATTTAAGCATTCTGGCATGGCAACGCACCTTCGATTCTCTACCGTTCGCGAGTTATTTCGACCCAAACTGTGTCCTTTTTTTTTGCACACCCTGTATAAAACTGCGTCAAAATTTAGCGAAATCGCGGAGGCAAAGACAGCGAAATGGATACCTGAATGAGAAGTGCATGAAGAAACGCTCGAATACTATCAACATCAACATCATCATCCGTTGAGCAGAATCTTTCAAGATCCAGAATTGGGATATCGGAATGCTGAAAAGGTAGAAGATTGGATTATTATAAGAAACGAGGCGATTTATCATTATTTTAGAATCTGACCTTGGCCAATAATCTGGTGAAACTATGCGCATCTAATGCCATGCATTTGATGTGAACCTGAAAGGGGGTTAGACAGTTAAGTGAGAGAGCGAAGAAAGAGAGAGAGAGAGAGAGAGAGAGCGAGAGAGAGAGAGAGCGTGAGAGAGAAAGAGAGAGTGGGATAGTGAGAGAGAGAGAGAGAGAGAGAGAGAGAAAGAGGGAGAGAGAGAAAGAGAGAGAGAGCAGAAGAGAGTCGTGTGAGAGAGCGTGAGAGAGAAAGAGAGCGTGGGATAGTGAGAGAGAAAGCGAGAGAGAGAGAGAGAGAGAGAGAGAGAGAACACCTGCTCCGGGTGGATTATGATGATTGTACGTCTCTTCTAGGCACTTAACCGCTTCCTGCAATATTCATATAAATTCAAAAACAACGCGGCAATACAAAAAAACAAATGGATAAAACGTACCCTCAAGCCCATATCTCTTCACGGAAAGTGTATACGGTATTCTCCAAATATGAATAATGGATGGATCGGATAATGGCCCATATGCCAAATCACACAACGTCAATAGCATTGGTCTGAAATTGGCCAGCAGACGATTCATCAATCCAATGCTATCGTGGCCATTGTAGACGGCTCGTCGATGTGGAAATCGTGGTAGATACCACGATCTCCGCTGTCGATCCATTGCTTCGCTAAAAATACGGTCTTTTTTAACTAGAGAAACTTCCTAGAAGCTTGAGAAAATGTGGAAAACTCGACATTTTGGTCAAAAATCGGCCTTTCTTGCTCGAAAAATCGATATTTTATAATTATATAGATTATTTTTTAATCAAATTTGTTAAATTTTCACGTGAAAAATTGTGTAAAACCATTTAAAAACCTTTCTATTATTTATATAGGAAAAATGAGATCCTAAGAAAAAAAGTTGATGCAAAAGAACCGTGGAAGCCAACCTTTGCCAGTATTCAAAATCCAGTGATGGCGTTGTTTCGCTCTCTTCGAAATAGATCGAGATAAGTATCTTCTCCCCATCATCTTCTTCGATACCATCAAACAAGATGTTCACGTCAAACGACGGCCATGGATCATTTAGTTTCTCTATTCGCATCGCATCGCGCCGTCGTTTCCCGTCTTCTATTCGAATATTTGGTACTGGGCCAGACATTATATCGCGTAATCGATGCCCATCCCTCATCTTCTAAAACATCAGGAGTCGTAATTGTTGCATTACCAGTCGCTTACAGCGGAAAAGTCGACTTCACCCCTACCCCCTGCGCTCCCTGCCCCTCGCCGAAACGCGCGCGACCTGGCTCACTATGCCCAAAATCGCGCAAGTAGCCATTCTTGCTACCAAATTACAAAAATCTATTTATAAATTTGAAAAGGAAGTTTTTAGATTCGGTTCTTGATCGGTTTTGGGGTTTCTGACCACGCTCTATCCGAATCCGAAGAGACCTAAGCTTTAGCTCCTTTCCCCCTTGAGTTATAGTTGGCTTCTGACAGACAGACAGACAGACGGACGGACGGACAGACACGACTACTGAATTCTTATAGTAATTGTATACCTTATTAACAGATCGAAGCCGTAGTTTAGAGCCTGGAGGCGTCCTTTTTGTAGACTAGATCCTGTGGTACGAGCGGCAATTTCTCGATTGGGAAGTTGAGAAGCATTTTTATGGAGCGATAGTATCTGAAAATGACCAGGGATAGACAGGGCAAGATAGCAGAGATTCTTTGCGGAAATGGGCGGGGATATACAAAATGACGCCACTTATCGGGAGGTCAGATTGAGGTCGCGCTGCCAAGGAGGGAATGTTACCTCGGGGGTACTGACAATGTGATGTCACTCTCTCTCTCTCTCTCGCTCTCTCTCTATCTATCTCTCGCTTCCTAGCCACAAGATAGCCGATTCTGACCGTTCGAAGCAAAAAGCAAAAAGTTGGCAGCGGCCGGGAGTCGAACCTGCGTCGTCAGATGGGAGGCGCGCCCACTAAACACTTGGCCACGGCTTATGGCGGCGAATTTTTGTGTAAAATAGTTTTTCTGGCTAGCGCTCTCTCTTTCCCTCACTCTGTCAGTTGTTTTTCGTTATATACAACTCGATAGTGTAAACCCGTTTATTGTGAAGGCAAACAGGGGATATGTCATGCGCAATATCACACAGTATAAAGCTTCAAATTGGCAATAAAACATTAGTGTTTATAAAAAGTTATACAGTAGTAGTTTGTCTGCTCCCTCTTCGAAATGGCTCTATCTCGATCCCTCTATCCAATTGTGGTGGTTCACGAGCACTGTGCGTACTTCGACCGGATAAACCTGGAACGATGCCGTAATCCTAGTAAAAAGCTTTCGATTTTTCGATTTTTTGATTGGAAACGTTAGTTTGCATGCCAGTTCGGCTAGTTGTCAAGTTCCAGCCTTCTTAGCCCCTTGAAACCCGAGTTTTTGGCGAAAATCAATAAATTGTCTGTCAGTTTCGCCAAAGACGAGATCCTAGGGCTCCTGGCCCCTTTAAAACAAAATTTTTCGCGAAAATGGATAAACTGCATAGCAGTTTGACTTCTGCTTAATTTTTGGAATTCCCAGTCCCTTTAAAAGTGCATTTTTAACGAAATTCGATAATTTGCATACCAGTTTGGCTAATTGACAGGTTCACGACTTCCCAGTTCCTTTAAAATGACTTTTGCGAAAATCTATCATACTGCTTGCCAAATTGGCTAGCTGCGAAATTCTATCCTTCCCAGTCCCTTTAAAACGCACTCTCCGGTCGATCACGTTCCGAAAAATTGGGAAAACTGAGTGGAGGAACGGCAGATGGAAGTGGAGATGCAGAATATGAAGAGGGCTCGGCAATCTGAACACCCATAGCAGTGATCACTTGGGGAAAGCTACCGTACCTCAGCCAATGATGCCAGCCGTGTTGCTGTAGTATTGTGGACTAGAGGGGCAACACCCTGCGATATTGATGGATCTGCCGGGTCGACTGATTGCGTGGGAGGACGGCTGAATTCGGGGGTATTTGTCATTTTTGCGATTTTTTCGTTTTAGAAGTTTAATTTTTTGAGGGATTTAGACTTTCTGACAGCCAGTTTACAAATTGCGAGAATTTTAGATAATTAACAGAGATCATTTAAGTATTTTAAAAATGATTAAATTAAATTTGAATTTTTTTCGAAATTTCTTGGCAAATATTTTTTTGAATTCCTGACTTTTCTATAAATATATATTTCTATATTTCTATAAATATATTTCTATAAATAACTACTTTGCCAGCCAGTTGATTATTTACCAAAATTTTAGGCAACTGGCAGAGTTTCTTGAGGAATTGTTAAAGTTTTCAAATTATTGAAAATCGTATTTTTGTAAAAAATGTTGCTATTTTTCATAAATTTAGTCATTTCGCCTGCCAATCGGCTATTTTTCAAATTTTAAGTCAACTTGTAGAGATTCTTGAGGAAATTTTAGAAATGCAGAATTTCAATAAAAAGAATAATAAAAACCTCGTTTTTCGCGTACCTTTTAAAGCAATAAACATGTGGATGATAGATGATTGTACACAACGGAAATGCGAGGAAATAGATGATCATTAGCGCGTCGAAAATGTAGATGAACACCTGGGATACGGTATCCCCGATTGAGTCCTGAAAAATTCGATATTTTTAAACTTTCTGGTACGTTTTCTACACGTTTTTACGCGGAATTTAACGATTTTTACTAAAAAACCCAAATTAAAAAGTCAATTCCGAAACTACCGTACCTGAATGCCGACCATGTAGAAAATCAGCATGCAAATGATGCCCGAACACAGACCATAGCATACTGTAATAAATGCATCGCATTATTAATCGATTAACTTATTACTTTTCTTGAAAAACTTTAGACATTTTCTTGCCTTTTAAATAATTTTATATACCTTTAAAACCCCCGCAAAAAAGGCAATTTCCGAAATTCTCTGGAATTTTTGGCGAATTTAATGAGTTCCAAAATATTTCAATGTTAAATCACGCTCTTAGAATTAATAAAATTGTTAAATAGGCTAGACGTTTCAAAACAATTTAAATTCTGGTTAAACTACGCCGAAAATTCAAAAAAAATATGCCGCAAAAACTTGCTTCATTTTTATCGATTTCCAGTTCCCTTTTTTTCGATTTTAAAACCCGATACTTAATTGCAAAAAAAAAACAATCGAAACGCTATCAAATATCCCAAAAATAACTTTTGTCGAATCTTACAATGTTTAGAAGCGAAAAAACTCACAAAACGTGCGGTACATAATCTTGTGGATGACGGTGCGAATCTGGGAAGCCACTCTTTCACGCCTAAATTCTTGGTTGTCCGATAAAATGTGACCCAGCCTACCGTAATGAGGCGGCCGACGAGGGCCCAAAATGGCTAATCTTTGTCCATTTCTCAGAAATTGTCAATCCGAAGAAACAGATCAATTGGAACAGGGCTATCACGACAAATGCCCCCACACTCACGCCGTAATGCCAACCATCTTTGCCCACCTGAAAAAAGGGAAATAAATTTCTTTAACTGCGGTTTTCTGAGTGGATCCATGGCCAAAATCCATCTAATTTAACGATTTGGCATTAAAACATCCTGTAAAACAACAAATTTTCATGGAATTAGCGTTAAAACTGCTCCAAAATATCCAATTTTAACTGAATTTGGTCCGAAAATGCGTTCAAAAACTCTATTTTCGTCAATTTAGCATTAGAAATACGAAAAAATACGAAATTTCAATAAATTCGGCATAAAATCCTCAAAACAGACAAATCTTGCTTGCTTGATGCCGGCTCAAAAATACGCCAGAAAGTTTGTTTTCCCCGATATACCATTACAGATATTGTAAAATACCTATTTTTAACAAAATGAATATTTAAAACCCGGCCAGGAAGCTCATGTCTAGTAAATTTGGATTAAAATGGCATTAAAAAGCTTAAATGAAGCTTAATTTGGTCTTAAAACCCTTAAAAAAAAATAGTGCAATACTAATAAAAGTGCTCAAAAAGATTTAATGTACTTTTAGGTTACTTTTTACTGATTTTGATTTGAAGATTTGGTCCAAAAAGTTTGACCAACTGTAATTTTACTGAAAAAAACGTACCCTTTCATCAGCCCGTTCCTGGCATGTCTTGTAAAATTTCATCTTTTCCGGGATGAGAATCGAGACGAGCCGAAGGTAGACGTACTCCGCAAAGCCCAATACGTACTGAAAATGATTGAAGATTGATGAAACTGAAGCTGAATACAATTTTACAGCTTCTATAGCAATTTTTATAACGGTTATAATGCTTTTAATCCTAGAAAAAACATATTTAATGAATTTTATAGACATTTTAACCTACCGCAGTTATAACGACACAATAAGCAATCGTATAATAGTGGGCGTTCAGCGTATTGTCGATTCTTTCCACCTAAAAGCGAATAAAAATCGATAATTCTGGAAAAACTGACCACAGAGCCCTCTCCGGTCATATCCGGCAGACTCGGCAACTCGTCAATCGTCCGCTGCAGTCGCTCGAAGATTGAAGGGCGCTGAAAATTACATTTTTTTTGCATATTCTTTTCAATTCTGAAACTTTTTGCCATTTCCAAGGTTTCCGGAACCATACTCACTACGTTGCTACGTCAATCGGACTGTTGTGTACAGGAAAAATGAAAATTTTCAAGCAATCCTTCAAAAACGTGCAAAATTGGTCCTTTTACTGTAGTAAAGAAGTTTTGTTAATTGGATGAAAATTTTCACGTAGGAAGGCGCTAAAAGCCAGAAAAATGGCTCGAATACGCTAAAAATTCGGCTTTTCTCGAAGTCTTTAACGCAAATTTTGCATATTAATTTATATCTCTCTTTTTGCAGATGGGCGCCCAGCTGAGCACGTTCGTCTGCTTCCAATGCGCGACATGCGGCAACCGGTCAACGCCCACATCCACGGCCGAAAGCCGGTGATCGGCCCCGGACGCTACGACATCATCTGCGAGGGCTGTGCCCGGTACGGAGCCTCCGATCCCGTGCAACTGGTCTTGGATCTTCTTAACACCGACTTCAAACGCTGCCACAAATCGTCGATCCCGAAATGTCCGGCGTGCAATCAGCCGGCGGATAGTATGGAACGACTTCCGATGCTCGCCAGATGTGGCCATTCATGGGTTTGTGGCTTCTGCGCCCTCACCGCCGAGGATCGCCACTTTTTGAACTGCAACGTTTGTGGGCGGCTGGCCAGCGAATACGTGCCGTGGACACGATATTTAAGCTGCCTACTGGTAAGCGCGTTTTCCGCTTCAAAATGGGTGCTTTTGCATTAGCGGGGGTCGTATAATTCTAGAAAACCATAATAATGTAATAGCAAGTATTTTAATGGTGTCGACAACAGAAGCTAGCAGTTGGGAAGCCAAAATAAGTAAGATTTTCATTTTTTGCCCAAAAAATCTATTTACTTGTATTTTTTAGCAAAAATAGGTGGGTTTTTACGTTTGGCAATAGTCTAAAAATCTTTAATAATGTAATAGCAAGTATTTTAATAGCGTTTGGGACAACATTTAGCATTGAGAAAGCTACAAAAATAGTTTGAAATTTGAAAATTTCGCAAAAAATCAATATTTCTATATTTTTTTAATAAATATTTGGAAAGTTTTGGCGCTTTGCGATATATTTGCTATAGTCAAAAAGTGTAAAAAATACATGTAGTTTGGGAGAAAATTTAAGGCAAAAACTGGCCCCCGATTACGCAAAAGAATCACTACGTTTTTCTAGGGCCAAACGTTCTTCGGCGTCGACGACGACAAGCAGCAGCAGCAGCAGTCACTGCCAAAGCCCGATGAACGACTCGCCATCACATATCCAATCGAGGGCCGCATGGAGAAATATCAAAAGCAGCTGGAGACGCTCAAGGAGTTCATCGTCATCACCCACAAAATCAACCAGAAGGTGGAGAAGAACAAGGAGATGCTCGAGTCGATTGCTCGTCATCAACAGATCCCGGCCCCTCTTCCCGTCGATACCCAGAACAACGCATTGGAAGAAAAGATGAACATGCAATTCACTATTATTCTCACGTTGCTATGCTTCAATTTATTCGTTTTGTTGGCGTTGCTTTTCAAATAAACGTTGTTAGTAGTCTGGTTGAATTTTTAAACACTATGCTTTTGAAAGCAATCTTAATATTTTGTATTCTATATTTTCTGTTCAAGAAAATTTTGTAGTAATTTCTATTTTTAGATAGGAGGACTTAAAATTTTCTGAGGTTTTTACCTGGATTTTCGGCAATTTTGGCCCTTTTTTGTGTTTTCCGGACCAATACTCGCTACGCTACTACGTCAATTGGGCTGTTTTGTACCGAAAAATGAACATTTTCCAAGAAAATCGCGGAAAAACGCGAAAACCGAGCCTTTTGCTGGAGAAAATAAGCAGGAAACTAAAGTACTGTTTGTCTAGAAGAAGAAAAAGTGTCTGATCAAAATTCGATGTCTTTTTATCTGTTATAGATCCTTATTAATCTCCTTTTTTCAGATGGGCGCCGACATCAGCTTCAACCCATGCTTCTATTGTCAGAAATGTAACGAAAGGTTCAGCACAACTGTCCCGGGAAGGAAGCCAGTATTCAACAAGACGGGCCACGACATTGTATGCGAACAATGTGCCGATGAGGGACATTCAGATCCCATCCAGCTGCTCATGAGTCTTCTCTACACCAATTTCAAAGATTTCGACAGCGCCGCGATCCCAAGGTGTCCAGGCTGCAAGAAACCGGCAGATTGTATGGATCGTCTTCCGGTGCTATCGAGTTGCGGACATGCCTGGATGTGCTACACTTGCATGTTCATCAAGGATAACGGCGATGGGTCGTGTCGAATCTGTCTTGATCGATCGGAATCGAAACAGGAGCCCGTTTACTGGGTCAATTACATCACCTTCCTTGGGATGAAAATGTGCGCCGAGCACCGTAAAAAGTCCATGGCTGACAAACAGGGAAATGTCGACATAGATGCTCAGGAAAACAAGGAAAAGCTGGAGATGCTCGACGAAATCAATGAGCACGTCGAGGAGATCAAGAAGAAACTTGGTGTCTTTGGTGAATCGACCCTCAATCGCCAATTCTGCAGCAGCCTCAAGCGAAATGATAACAAGATTTGCCTGCTTTCGATCGTCATTATTATTATTCTCATCTTGCTATGCTTCAATTTGTTCATTTTGTTGATTCTGCTACCGAAATAACCTTTTTTTTGCTTCTGCCCTTGAGCTTGATACTTGATAAGAAACCTCCAAAATCATTTCCGCATATTTTCATGTTTTCCTGCTCCTCTATTGTTGAACTGCCCTCAAATAATTCACTTGTTTTCAGATGGGCGCCGAGATGAGCATGATGCAGTGCTTCTACTGCTCCAAATGCCACCGTCCATTCCACCCGTCAACCCCCGGAAGTCGTCCATTCATCGTCAAGCACCGCAACGACATCCGTTGCCAAATGTGCGTCGGAGCTGGCGGATCAGGCCCTGTCGAGCTGATCCTCGCCCTCCTCGACACAAACTTCAAGAACGGGGATGAGTCGCAGGTACTTTCGCGTTATCGGGGGGGGGGAATAAACTTATTGCATACGTTCTTTTGTATGATATAAATAGAGGAGGGTTTTTATAACTTTTTTACTATGTCAAAACCTCAAAAACCTGAAATTTTTGTGAAAATTACTATAAATATCGGATTTTCCCTCCAAAAACCCGATCTTAGACCAAAATGAGGATTTTTAAAGAAATTTTCGAAGTTTTTGGATAGTTTTTTGCGCTTGAAACATAAGTAAATTTACTAAAAATTTATTCTACGATCGAAAATAGCCGTTTCACACTAAAAGTGAAATTTTTGGGTCGTTTTACACTTAAAATTTAGTGAAATTTGCTAAACTAAAAAACCCACAAAATTCCTTAGTATTGCATTAGTAGGCTTTTCTGGGCTAATATGAAAAAAAACAAGGAACCCCGTCACCTAAATTCGAAATTTCAGATTCCGAGATGCCCAGGCTGCAAGAAGCCGGCAGATTGTATGGATCGCTTCCCGATGCTGCCGAGATGTGGCCACACGTGGAGATGCTATACCTGCATGTTGGATACGCCGAAAGACGGGCCCCCTACCTGCCAGACGTGCCACTACCAATCCAAGCAGCAGCCCGAATTCATGCCGTGGAAGAACTACGTCGAATTCTTGTGGCTGCACGCCAAAAAAGTCCGAAAACAGCCGGCAGCACCCCCGAAATACGAGGAGGACCTCGAAAGGGGAATCGTCAATGTTATTCAAGAGAAAGAGGATGGATATCTCGCCATCAGCCGCCAAATCGACGCCCATTTCCTGGAAAATGAGGAAAAGCTGGAGATGCTCGACGAAATCAATGGCCACGTCGAGGAGATCAAGAAGAAACTGGCCGTTCTTGATGAATCGACCCTCAATCGCCAAATCTACAGCCGCCTCAAGCGAAATGATAAAAAGATTTACCTTCTTTCGATCGTTATTATTATCCTCGCATTGCTTTCCGCTGGTTTGCTCGTTATTTTGATGTTGCAGTAATTGTCTGGTTTTGCTAATAAATTTGTTGGTTGGAAAAAGCCTGATGCAGCCGAATTCTGCGTTATAATCGCAAAAATACATTTTCGGTTCTTTCGCATTATCGGGGAGCGAATGTTTTTCTTCTCTTATTAGCCCAGAAATTCCGGTAATTTATGAAAAAGTTTTCGGTTCAAAACGTTTTGGTTGAAAAAGGGTTTTTTGGGCAAAAAAGCTTAATTTTTACGTTTTGCAGCATAAAAAAATCGCTTAGAAACATTCCCTTTATACCAAAAAAAGCTGTGCCCACCCGTTAATGCAAAAGCACCCAATTTTCGTATTAATACTTTTTGCGCTGTTCTCCCTCGTTCTTTTTCTTGTCTTTTTCGGTCCAAATCTATCTTTCTTTTTGCAGATGGGCCTCTTCGAATGTTTCTACTGCCCCGGCTGCCAGGAGCGCTTCGACACGACGCTTCCTCGATGCCAGCCCGTCATCGACAAGCAGCGGCGCGAGATCGTTTGTCAAGAATGCGCCGGATCTCGAGCTTCTCAGCCAGTTCAACTCCTGATGGATTTCCTCGACGACTGCGACAAGGCCAACTCAGCCATGACCGGGCTGGAGCTGATCCCAAAATGCCCGGAATGCAAGAAGCCGGCAGATTGCGTGCAACGCCTTCCGATGATATCGAGCTGCGGACGGGAATGGCGTTGTTGCAGCTGTGTCTTTGCCGCTCGAACCGACGCTTTTTCGGACCGGAAGCGCTACGAATTCGAGGATGAGCCCGAATACATCACCTGGGCGGGTTTCGCCTATTTTCTCGCCCTGTGCACACGGGTTGAGGAGGAGAAACGACGCATCGACCGTGAAATGAGCCCTAAAAGTGAGCAGCAACATCAGAATCCACGACCTCAAAATGACGGACGGCAATTTGACGTGGAAAGGATGCCGGAAATCATCGAAAAATACGAGCAGCATCAAGATCATCAGCCCAAAAATGATGAATACCTCGCCGTCAGCCGGCGAATCAACCTACGCCTCAAACAGCACGGCAAAAAGCTCGATTTGCTCGGCGAAATCCGCGATCATCTCCAACTGGCCGTCGAAAAGCCCAGTCTTGCTGAATTCCTCGACATCACCCACCAAATCAACGCCCAGATCCAGCAAAACGCCCAAACATTGCTGATCCATTTTAACGCGCTTCTTCTCTCGTTGCTATGCTTTATTATGTTTATCTTGTTGGTCTTGGTTTGGTAAGGAAACCAAGTAATGCACGCTCTTTTCACATGGTTAGGCATTTTCTTCCTTTCCCAATTTTCTTTGCTTTGTTTATTCAATTCAGCCTATTCGGTTTGCTGGTGCTTTTGTATTATCGGGGGGACAACCTTTTTCCGTAGACTCCAATCTTTCTAAATAGGTAAAAAAAAGTGTTTCCGGCCTTTCCAAATGTAGAAAGTTAGCAATGTTTAGTTTTTACTATTCCTAAACGTCAAAACTTTACAAAGGTGCTGAAAAATACCAAAAAATATGTATTTTCAGACAAAAATTTAAGTTTTAAGGATATTTCTAAGTTTTTTAGATCGTTTTAGCACCTGAAAAGCAGCTAAATGGCTAAAAACAGTATTAAAATAATTACAATTGCGTTCTAGGCATTTTGTACTAATAGAAAATTTGTTACCCCCGATAATGCGAAAGTACCAAATTTATTGTTGGTTTTCTCGTTTTCCATTTTTTGCTTGTTGAATGCAGACTAATCAATTGGTTCTTTTCCAGATGTCCGCCCCGTTCAGCATCCAATGCTTCACCTGTGCCAAATGCAAGCGCCTTTTCAACGCCAGCGCCGAGCAGAACGCGATGGTGATCAACAACTCGACCGGCGCCGTCGTCTGCCAGGGATGCGCCGAGCCCGGAAACACGAGCTCCCTGGCCCCGTATCTGCAGATGATCCAAGAGGCCACCATGGCGATTCCGAAGCACGTGCCGGTGAAGCCGCGCGACCTTGAAGCCCAGACCAGCCAAACGACCCGCCAAAACCAACAAGTTCGTGCTGTAGATGTACTGTGTTTGCTCCTCCTCTCGTTCCTCTTTTTCACTTTGCTCGCTTTGTTAGTTTGTTATCTTCTCATGTACTTTGCTGGTGTATCGACTGTTCAGTTCTCGATCGCCTGGTGGTATAAATGTTAACTTGTTGTATAATTGTTAACTTGCGATAAACATTGTTGGTTGAAAAATGCGGCTCTTTTTTTACTCGAAATCCGGTTTTAATACCGAAAATATCTTGATTTCCTTATTTTTTAGACATTGATTTTGTGAAAATTGATATCCCCTTGAAAACGAAATTGATTCTAAATGTTTTGCTTTGGGTTTTTTATGCTTGTCTGCGCATTTTTTAGCTAGATTTTCCATTCCTGACGTGGATATCATTTTCCGTAAAAAGTAAGGTTTTTAGCGCGGAAAATACATTGCCTTTTCCTATTTTTTTGGAAGTGATTTCGTGAAAATTGAGCCGAATTTTGTGTTCTATTTTCATGTGCATTTTTCTATGCGTTTTCGAGTTAATTTTTCGATTCTTGAACTATAGATCATTTTCCTCGCGAAATACAGTGTTGGGGCCGAAATTGATCGATATCTTCCCAGTTTTTGGAATCATGTTGTGAAAATTAAATTTCTCTTTTGTTTACCATTTTCTCTGCTTTTTCTGCCCGTTTTAACCCTAATTTCCTCCATTTCAGATGCTGCAAAGCGTCCGTTCGAGCGCCCGCCGAGTGGCCCACTCCTGGCGCAACTACACGACGGCCAAGGATCGGGACGAGTTTCGACTGAAGGAATACTCGCACAAATACCTCGGATATCGAAAGGTAAACCCCCCGTTTATGGTCCAAAACCTTTTCTTTCGGCGGCATTCACGGAAAAGCTCGAATTCATCGACTCGAGCAAGTCGCCGGCCATCCCCATCTACCGCGTCACCGACGGGCTCGGCAAGTTTATCGACCAGGCCCAGGATCCGGGCTTTGGAAAGGTATTTTTTGGGAATTTCGCTTAAAAATAGTTGTTTAGGAGAAATCGATCCGCATCTACGAGACGATGACGCAGCTGAACATTATGGATCGAATTCTCTACGACGCGCAGCGCCAGGGCCGCATCGCCTTCTACATGACCAATTCCGGGGAGGAGGTACAAATTGTTTTGATTTATAAATTTAAAGCTGGTTTTAGTTTTTTACTTTTTTAAATTAGAGATTTTCTTGTTTTTTTAGGATGAGGTAATGATTGATTTAATCTATAGCTTTAAAGATAGGTCTAACTCTTTTTCTTTTAAAGTTTGATGCAAAAATTCGCGGTCAGGGGGTTAAAAAATCTGTTAAACTTTTTAAAATTGCTTGATTTTTAATTTTAAAATGCACTAGTCTTTGTTGCTTTTACTTTTTATTTTGTAAGGATATTTTTGTGTGTTTTAAAGCTAGATTAAATTTTTGAAGGCTAAAATCTAAATTTTAAAATAGGACGTTTTTTAAGAATCAGTGTAGCTCTTTCTAAACTCAGAAAACCCACGCTCGATTGAATAGATGGAATATCATTCTCCTCGACCTCCAATCGATCCACTTCCGGCCGAATGGCGCTTTGTGATTTCCGGATTTTCTTTAGCAACATGGGGAATATCGATCGATTTGGTGACATTTAGCTGGATTACTAATTGGTGGGGGTGAATTTAGGGTCTGGAGGGAAGCGCGAATTTTTTCAGCCTTTCCCACGCTTTTCTGAGGCACATGGAAAAAGGTGTTTTGCTCGAAATTGTAGTGTGGAGAGGATTTGATTTTAGGGACTTATAGGGGATTTCAAAAAATTTTTTGACACTTTTGGTGTTTTAAAACGTAGAAAAATTGTTGGAATGGCTTTTGACGATTTTTAATCAATCGAGGAAAATTTAGCGTTTCTAGGTAAACACTTGGCGATGGCCCTAAAAACCGTTTTAAAACTACTAAAGGAGTCAAGGGGCGTTTTAAAAATTATTTTGCTCATTAAATTTTCTGTAAATCTGTTTTAAATATGTTAAAGCTTAAAACGTCTAATTTCCGGGTTTTTCGGGCCTGCTTTCCATTCATGTAATTATATTTGAAATGGACGCACGATTAAAATTATATTTTTTAATGATTTTTGTCTGAAAGTTTTATAAAAATGGGTTGATATTTAAAGGGTATAGAAAAAGAAAATGGATATTTTTGCATCAAATTTTTTTGATTTAAATTTTAAAATAATCCTCTTTATAGGGAAATCACGTGGGCTCGGCGGCGGCCCTCGAAGATCAAGATCTCATCTACGGACAGTATCGCGAGGTATTTTTCGGGTTCAGACCTAAAATCCCATTTTCTAGGTCGGGGTCCTGATGTGGCGCGGCTTTCCCGTCGACCAATTTATGCACCAATGCTACGGCAATTCCAAGGATCTCGGTTCGTCATTTGTAGTTTATTTTTATAAGTGTTTTTAGGCAAAGGCAAGCAGATGCCGATCCACTACGGCTCCCAGGAGCACAACTTCGTCATGATCTCCAGCCCGTTGAGCACCCAGATGCCGCAGGCCGTCGGCAGCGCCTACGCGTTCAAACGGTACTTTTTTGGTGCTTTAGGATAAAAATCTGGAGGTGTTTGGCTCTAAAATGGCGTCATGTTTAATTTTGAGTTTTGGTTCGATGATTTTTGCCTTAAAAATTCAAATTTGTATTTTTCATTTTATCAACTAAAATATTGAATTTTTGCGCCAAAATCTCTTAGAAATTATCAATTTCGATTTTTTTCTATTACTTTAATCAAATTTGGACACTAAAAATAGGCTAAAACCTTCAAATTATGTTTTTTGTTTTAGGAGCAAACTCGTCGTCCAATGGGCGTTTTGATCGTTTTAGGCTAAAAATTAGGGTATTTTTGCCTGTAGAAGGGTTGCGAATCCTTCAATTTTATTTTTTAAGCTTTACAAGCTAAATCCTGTGTTTCTTAGTGTTTTAGGGTAAAATTAGAGAGATTTTCGTTCTAAAAATCATCTATAATCGCGAACTTTCCATTTTTATTTTTTAATAACAAAAGTGGGGAATTTTTGGCGTGAAAGGTTGTTAAGTTAATTTTTTCGCAATATGAAGGATTTTTGGCTTTTTTAACGTTTAATTTTGCATTTTTTAGACAGCCGAACAACTCGCGCGTGGTGTGCGTCTACTTTGGGGATGGTGGCGCTTCCGAGGGTGACGCGCACGCGGCCTTCAACTTTGCCGCAACCCTGGTATACATTCGATTACGACGTGAAATTCTGATCTCCCTGTTTTAGGACTGCCCGATCATTTTCTTCTGCCGCAACAACGGATACGCCATCTCGACGCCCACCACCGAACAGTATGGAGGCGATGGAATTGCCGGGCAGGGACCCGGATACGGTCTCCACACCATACGGTACTTTTTAGTAGGGTTTTTCGAAAAAAAATGGGAATTTTTGGAATGTGGGATTACGGTAATTCGGTGAAAATTGGGTTTTTGCGTTATAACGCGAAAATATTTTTTGAATAACTTTTGGCACGGCGCGTTTCAAATGTATTTAATTTGACTGGATTTTGGAGCTAGTGAAATCTGATTTATATTTTATGCTAAAATTTTTGTAAATTATTACTGGCACGCCCCTTTAATTATAATTAGGCTTTTAAGTTTATGCTGAGGATTAAAATTTAATATTGGGTAAATTTTAAATTTTAAAGGTAAAGGCCAGCTTAATTTGAGTAAAGAGTGGAAGTTTTTGGGGCTAAGAATTTTTCTTCGCTGGTTTTTAACTGATTAGTGCTCAAATATTGCTAGATTCAATCCCTTTAGTTAATTTAATTTTTGGCTAATTTCTTAAATTTCGAATTTAGCGAAATTTTCAATTTTTGATGTATTAGTGCGCAGAGGGGGTGGTGTCTAATTTCGGCTGTCAGGCCCCTGTAATTATACGAGTTTTTAGCGTTGACGGAAACGACCTATTCGCCGTCTACAATGCCACCCGACGCGCCCGAAAACTGGCCCTCTCGAATAAACCGGTACTCATCGAAGCGATGACCTATCGATTGGGACATCATTCAACATCTGATGATTCGACTACATACAGGTATTCATTCTAATCTATTGATCTCACTCTCTCTCTCTCTCTCACTCTGTCTCTGTCTCTCTCTCTTTCTCTTTTTTCTCTCTCTTTCTCACTCTCTCTCACTCACTCTCGCTCTCTCACTCTTTCTCACTCTCTCTTTCTCTGTCTCTCTCTTTCTCTGTCTCTCTCTCTCTCTATCTTGCTCTATCTCTCTCTATCTCTCTCTCTCTCTCTTCTCTCGCTTTCCTTTTCTGTCGCTTTCCTATGGGTTAAAATCTATATTATGTTTTTAGATCGGCGGACGAGGTGCAGAAATGGGGCTCTGGCGACCACCCGATCGAACGATTCAAGGCCTATTTGATGGAGAAGGGATGGTGGACCGAGCAGAGGGAACAGGAATGGGCACTACAGGTACAATTTGACTGTTGTTTGCACTTTAAAGGGACTTGTAAGCGCTTCTTGGTGGTTTTTAGGCTTTGGAAATTCATCCAATAAAATAATTTTGCGGCGATTTTGTAATTTTTAGGTAGCGGATGTTCTTTTACTCGTGTTTTGTTGATTTTTTAGGGAGCAGGGAAGCGTCTTTCACTATATTTTTGTCCCGGAATTCGCCGGGAAACTTTAGAAAATTAGCTTTCTAATTTCGAAACATTTGTTTTGGGATTTTGAAGATGTAAAGGGTCTTTTCATTCATTTTTTATTATGGGTTTTAAAGTGTTTTGTAGTTTTTACTTTAAATTTTAGAATGTGTCATAAAAAGAGAAAATTCGATCTGGCAATTTTTTACAAGTGATCTGCGGTTAATCAGAATATTTTGGAGGTTCGCGAGCGTGTGCTGACGGCGTTCGCCGCATCCGAGAAAATCCAGCGTGCCCCCTACCACGAAATGTTCGAGGGAGTCTACGATAAGGTATCGCATTTCTGAGGATTTTCGAAGACGTTTAAAAAGCAACAATTAATTGTTCTATATTTTTGTTTTCTAGCTGCCGGCCCCTCTTCGTCGCCAGCGCCAGGAGCTCGACGACCATCTCGCCGAATTCGGAGTATTGTTTTTTGTTTTAATTAATTCGATTCAATTGATTGATTTTTTACGTGAAAAGATTTAATTTTTTAGTAGCGTTTTATTTTTCCTAAATTCCTGAATTTTATCAAAATGCTGGTTAAATTTTTAACTGGGCGTAATAGTAATTTAATGTAATTTATTTTAAATTCGTTACTTTGTTAATATCGATTTGGCGTATTTTATCAAACGTTTTTAAATTTATTCAATCAGGTTTTGTTTTATTTTGGTTTTTAAAAGTTTGTTTTAATATTGTTGTATTTTGTATATGTTTTTAATGAATTTTTGCAGACGCACTATCCGCTGGATCGCCATCTCAAGAAGTATTAATCTACCAAATTTCCCTTCGCCCTATTTATATCTTTTTTCGTATATTTCTATTAACGGGTAATTTCTAATTTCTTGGCTGCCAATTTTATGCTCTCTTTTTGCCCGGGTCATTTCTATTTCTATTTCTCACTGCTCGCTCGCTTTTTGTCTGTTTTTCTACTAGTATTTAGACGATAGGCTGTGATTTTATTGGTTTCTCATGGATTTCGTTCGTTTTGATTTTTAAGAGGTTTTTCGGCAGAAATAAAGCTTGTTTTTGGAGTTTATGGCGCGAAAAATCGGCTTATCGATTCGAGTACGGTCTGAAATTGTTGTTTGGAAAAAGCGTGCCGTACTTTGGATTCTGCAATTCATTTCGTAGGGTTTTTATAGAGTACATTTTGAGGCTGATAGCCGCATTTTTCGGGTAGTTTCGTTTTAGAAAATGTTCGGCGTGAGTAAAGCTTGAATTTTGGAATTTTGATCGTTACAAGTTGCCTTATCGATGCATCGATTGCTATATGAAATGAGGAGGGACGGAAGGAGGAGTCAGCCGTACTTCGGGGGCTTATATTTTTCGGGTTTTTGGAGGGTAATTCTATGGACTTTGGAATTTGTAGTTTTTTCTGCCCTTTGAAGCGTTATTAGATTTTAAATTTGTAGCTTTTTTGATACAGAAAGAAGTGTGAAATTCAGATTTTGAAATACGTATTAAGTTTTTAAAGGCAGTTGGGTGTGGTAGAGCCTAGCTTGTAGTTTGGAGTTTTGAAGAGGTTACGCTCAGTTTTTGGAGTTTGTAGCCCCCCATTTTTACCGCCTAATTTGACTGATGCATTTTTACATAAATTCCACTTTTCCAAGAGAAAGCCATTGTTTAAAAGCTATCGAAATTACCACCAACCTTATCCTGAATGCCTCCCTCGCTTTCACTGATCCTCTCCATCCTCGGTCGATGGACGAGCGCGTCGAAATTCCGTCCCATGTCCTTTTTCAGGTCTTTTAGACTTCTAAATTGTGTAGTGTAGCTTTATAACGTTTAAATTAGTTAAACATCGGTTTGCGAAAAGTCTAGAAAACTGTTTTTGGTATATTTTAATGCTTTTTAGGACGTACCTCCTGACATTTTCCGTCCTGCTCGGCCCCGTGGCCGTACTCGTCGATGGTCCCTCCTCTTCTTCGTTTTGTGAGGAACTAAATTGATTCATTTACTTTCAGTTTTAAGCAAAATTGGTGGCTAAATTTAAGTATACGGTCACCTAGCCAAACCCAAACTTTTTATATATAGAAATGTTCAGCTCGACGAGCTGGTTCAGGATCAGTTGAAAAAACTATTGGGAAACACTTTTGGAGCGAGATATAGGCGTCCAAAGTTTGAACACCAAAAGGGCCAAAAAAGGTCCATGTCCTTTGGATATTTCGCTCTAATACACTCAAACTTTACCTAAAAATAAGGCTTCGTGCCACCCGGGGCCTAGTCGCTTCGGATGGGCGCGAGCTCGTACAGGGTTTCGAAATGGGGGCGCCAAGACCGGCGAAGCGGCCGGGGGCGCCCCCATTTCGGAAGAGTGGAGCGGCAGCCCATCCGAAGCGACGGCCCACCTTGCCTGACAATGTGAAAAGCCTCACCGTGACCTTTATTTTACATTAATAGCGTTAAAAACGCTTAAAAATTACAAACATGTATTATTGACGAGGTACGTCTACACCGCTCCGTACAAAGGAGTGTCGCGTAGCCGGAACTTTCCGAAAACTGAGTTTCAAACCTTCATAACTTTCTTTATACATTTTTCCCAATGATTCTTTGAACAGATATCGGCTCTGCTCGACGAGCTGCACATTTCTATGCATAAAACAAGCCTGTTTCGATAGGTGACCGTATCAACTATAATAAAAAAGTAGTGGTGTCTGTCTGTCTGTCTGTCTGTCTGTCCGTCATGTCCCGAATTCAACTCGAAGGGGAAAGGAGCTAGAGCTTAGCTCTCTTCGGATTCGGATAGAGCATGGTCAGAAACCCCCAAACTGATAAAAAAATTATGAAAAAGTTTTAATTTAAATTATTAAAATTAACTTTGAAAGTTTTTTCCTTAGTAATAGGGGTGGGGGACGGAGGTTGGACATAGTGAGCCAGGTGGCGCGCGTTTCGTGGATGAAAATTTTCACGGGGGATTGCATTTCTTTTTTTCTCTCATTCCATCCGGTCGGTCGTTATTTTCGTTTTTTTTTAAAACGATTTCGGCTAGGGGAGGTATCTAAAGCCATCAGGAAGGTATTTAGGTAGTTTTTGAAAGGGATTTCGGCTATGGGGGGTATCTGAAGCCGTTAGCGTGGGTATTGTTGGAGGTAGGGAAGGATATGGTGGAGTAGGACATGTAGGGTAGCCCGAAGGCCAGATGGTTGCAGTCGCGAAGCGACTGTAACCATCTGGTACCTAACTAGCTAAATTTGGACCCCTATATCTCGCTCCAGAAGTGTTTACCAATAGTTTTTTCAACTGATCCTGAACCAGCTCATCGAGCTGAACATTTCTATATATAAACCAGATGGTTACAGTCGCTTCGCGACTGCAACCATCTGGGCTTCGGGCTACCCTACATGTCCCACTCTACCACATCCTTTCCCACCTCCATCAATACCCCCCATAGCCGAAATCCCGTTCAAAAACTACCTAGATACCTTCCTGATGGCTTCAGATACCCCCCATGGCTGAAATCCCCTTCAAAAACTACCTAGATACCTTCCTGATGGCTTCAGATACCCCCATGGCTGAAATCCCCTTCAAAAACTACCTAGATACCTTCCTGATGGCTTCAGATACCCCCCATGGCTGAAATCCCCTTCAAAAACTACCTAGATACCTTCCTGATGGCTTCAGATACCCCCCATGGCTGAAATCCCCTTCAAAAACTACCTAAATACCTTCCTGATGGCTTCAGATACCCCCCATGGCTGAAATCCCCTTCAAAAACTACCTAAATACCTTCCTGATGGCTTCAGATACCCCCCATGGCTGAAATCACCTTCAAAAACTACCTAGATACCTTCCTGATGGCTTCAGATACCCCCCATGGCTGAAATCCCCTTCAAAAACTACCTAGATACCTTCCTGATGGCTTCAGATACCCCCCATGGCTGAAATCCCCTTCAAAAACTACCTAAATACCTTCCTGATGGCTACAGATACCCCCCCATGGCTGAAATCCCCTTCAAAAACTACCTAAATACCTTCCTGATGGCTACAGATACCCCCCATGGCTGAAATCCCCTTCAAAAACTACCTAAATACCTTCCTGATGGCTTTAGATACCTCCCCT
Organism: Mesorhabditis spiculigera; assembly: GCA_958295435.1. NCBI lineage: Eukaryota > Metazoa > Nematoda > Chromadorea > Rhabditida > Rhabditidae > Mesorhabditis > Mesorhabditis spiculigera. Next base: position 25,721 of record CATQJA010002573.1, read on the forward strand.
AGCCAAAATCCCGTTTAAAAAACGAAAATAACGACCGACCGGATGGAATTAGAGAAAAAAAGAAATGAAATCCCCCGTGAAAATTTTCATCCACGAAACGCGCGCGACCTGGCTCACTATGTCCAAAATCAGCCCAACCTCCGTCCCCCACCCTTTTACTAAGGAGAAAACTTTCAAAGTTAATTTTAATAAGTTAAACTAAAACTTTTTCATAATTTTTTTATCAGTTTAGGGGTTTCTGAGGGCGCTCTATCCGAATCCGAAGAGAGCTAAGCTCTAGCTCCTTTCCCCTTCGAGTTGAATTCGGCTTCACACAGACGGACGGACGGACAGACGCGTCAAGAAAATTATTATAGTTGATAAGTTGGGTTTGGCTAGGTGACCGTATACTTAAATTTTCCCAAATTGGTTAAATTTCGAAAACTAGCATTTTGTGGTTTTTATTTAATTGGAAAAGTTTCCTAATTTTCCTGAATTTGAGTGTATTTAATCCCGACGGGAAATTAAAGTTTTTAAGGTGTTTTTTTTGGAAATATTGATCGCATTTTTAATAGAGTTTCTTGTGTTTTTAGTTTTGCTAGTAAAGAAAACGGTTTCGTTTTACAATGATATAATTTTTGATCTAGTGTGCACTAAATTAATTGGTTTATTTAGTCTTAAAAGTTAAAAGTTGTTAATTTGGGGCTTTGTAGAATTTTTAGTTTAATTTTAGAGCGAACCCGTTTATTTTAGTAGGTGAAAATTGGATTAATTTTATCGTAATTTAAATGTTTTAAAATCCCCAATTTCTAGCGTACCTCATTTGGCCGTTGACACAATATTCTCTCATATCATCTTTCCCAGTATTCATCCTGCGTGGCGGTCGATCCAGGGGTACATATAACTGAAAAATTTTTTTCGTACTTTGAAAAATACTAATTACTTTTGAAAGCCGATTCTATAAAAACATGAAAAATGACGGCAATTCTCGCGAGCTTTTCCCGCCCTTTTAATTTGTCCCGGCAACGATTCGATGCCCTTGGTTACCCGATTTCTCAGAAAAAGAGGGCCTAGAGGGGGACTAGAACATTTATATCCTACCTTATATAATTTTGGTGTGTAACTGTGTGTGTGTGTGTGTGTGTGTGGATGTCACTTTCGAGGCCCGATTTGAGGGCCTTCCCGTGCATAAAATGCACTAATTCTCCGTCACCCGGGGGAATCGACCCTCCTCTTTCCGATGACGCTTTCAGAATTTTGATAAAATACCCGTTTACAAAGTTAAAGCCGGTTTTACTCATTTTTGGGGGTAATTTGCATAATGTAAAAAAAATAGAAATTTCTTCATTCTTGCAAATTGCACTCGCGAGTGTGGTCGGCCGGGGGGGGAGGGGGTCCGAAAGACCCGAGCTATCGGAAAGTCAAATTTCTGATGCAAAGGCCGCATTCCAGCGCCCAAGGCCCGCGAAGCGGGTTTTGGGCGCTGGTTCCGATCAATAATTCCGGGCCGGAATAGAAGCGGAAATGAAAAAAATCTGAGTCAAAATAAAAATATTTAGACATGAAAATTCGGAAAATAGAAACATCTTGAGTTTTAAAAAATTCGACTTGTGTAATTTCCCGCCTTGATTGCTCCTAATGGGCATCGGAATTCAGAAAAATTCTGAATTTTTAGAAAATATTTTTCTTGAAAACAGGAAAGATCTAGTAATTGTTAAAAATCCTAGCAGAAACAGTTTTTGAAAATTCTAAAATTGTAAGTTTTAGACTATTCGCACTCGTTTCAAATAGAATTAGTTAATAACTACATCAAAAAGATTTGATTCCAGAGAAAATAAATACAATTTTAAATAGAACAATTGAAAAATTAAATTTGACGTTAGGAGAACCTCGTAGTATTTCAAAAATCTGGATAAACTGACGCCAAGTTGAGGATGAAATACCATAAACTGACTGGCAGATAAGCGATTGCGATAAATAGGGCGTCACCTGGTGATTCATCGAAGTTTTTAGGGCAACTTTTAGAATCCAGAATTCCGGAAAAGGGTGGGAGTTTTGTCAAAATTCATTTTTTAGTGTTTTGAACCGTTTTTAAGGCTTCAGCCGTCTAACCTGTCTGCCATTCGACCGTGCCATCAATTTTTCGGGAATTCAGAATATATAGTTACGCGATAAAATTCAGGATCGAAGCGTGCCGAGCGAGAGATGGGGGAGTGACTGATCAGCGTTTCGGCCCTTTTCCGGACAGAGCGTTTTGGGCGCGTTTTATGAGTCACGGCTTTCCCCCCTCTCGCCCTCGCCCCTAGCCCTGTTTATTGCCCCTCCCCGGGCTGCAAAATTTGGACCTGGTGAGATCGATAAATGCTTCAAAAATTTCATTTTTTGATTTTTTTAAGCAAAATTTTAACAGCGATCCTGAGTTTCAGCCTGGGCATGAGCTCGATTTTGTGGTTTTCCATAAAAGGCAACAGAATTTAAAGCTCCCCACCAAAAAGCAAAAAGTTTTCACACCCGGCGGAATCGAACCCGGACCTTCAGGTTGATAGACCAACGCTCTGCCGACTGAGCCATGGATATGGGCGCGAGTCGAGAGGAAAAATACTTGATCATCACAAGATTAATTGTTTTTTTTTGTTGTTCTAGCGTCCCAAATGCTATAATGTTTTTTGGCTATTTTTAGCAATATTTACGGTCAAATCGGGATTTTTTGAAAGGGCAGGAAAAGTCGTAAAATGTGTATTTTTTGGATTTTTGGCAGTTCGGGATGAGAGAGTGCGTACCAAAAATAGTGAGCCGGCATGAAAAGCCACTAGCTGTCATTCAGAAAGACCCGAAATAACGGCGTGAAGGTTCTTTGAGGCTAGGGACGAAAATAATTGGACCACCGGGGGCTAACTGCTAGGAAGTGAAATGGGCGAGAGAGTGGCTGAGAGAGAACGAGAGAGAGAGAGAGAGAGAGAGAGAGAGGAGAGAGTGAGGGAGAGAGAAACAGAGTAAATTGTGTACACTATGAGTCAGAATAGCCAATTCTCTGACCCTGGGCGGGCGAATCAGTGAAATTTTCCGAGAAGTTACTCCGAACGGGCTAGTAGTTAGAAGCACACGAGGGAGAAGCTGCCGCCCTACCTCACAAAAATCCTGGGGGTTCCTATGGACAACAGAGGGAGAGAGTGCAGAGAGAGAGAGAGCGAGAGAGAGACGCCCGAATAAAATGAGTATCGAAAGTGTGGCGACTACTCGGTTGTTCCCTAGGCAACTCCCGGCCACACACCTCCGCTTCTCTCTCTCTCTCTCTCTCTCTCTCTCTCTCTCCCCCTGCTCTCTCTCCCTCGCTTCATCCAAAAAACAAATACACCCTCAAGGCATCGAAATGAAGAGCCGGGAAAAATAGAGGCTGATTACTTTCGAAACGTGAAGACTGCCAGACAGTTTACTCGGAAATTCAAGGATTGTTTTTAAAACGTGGATTTTGGCGCTAAAATTTGGCAAAGATTGCGGTTTGTAAAAACATAAAATTCCTAGTGTTTCAAAACGGGGCTTTTTTAGTCAGTTGACTGTTTGTATGGCGAGCCTTGGCCCGAAGTGTCTCTAAAGTCCGGCTCAATCCACGGTTTTCGAGAAAAGACCGATTTGGTGATTTTTAGAAAGTGAACTGACGTTCAGAATATCGCAAAATAGACGTAATTCTTGCGTTCTAGAACGTATCTTGATTCTGAGGAGCTTATCGCGTTTATTGACGGTTAGTTTACTTGAACCTGGGCTAAAACTGGCTTTTAATTCCCAATTTTGTTGCAAAAGCCGATTTAGTAAATTTAAGATGATCCACTGGCAGTCAGTTAATCTAAAACTCGAGTTAAATCTGACCTTAAAAACTTTATTTTTCGAATATAACTAATTTGGTGATTTTGAGAAGGTAAACTGGCTCTCATTTTACACAAAAATGGTGAGATTTCATGAGAATTAGCGATAAAAAAAATCTGTTATGACCTAGAGAGAAATCCTCAAAATGCCAGTTTATCCTGGAGGGCGCTTGTACTTTCGATATCTCTCATTTCTCGCGACTCTCTCTCTTTCTCCCTCTTCTCTCTCTCTCTCTCTCTCTCTCTCTCTCTCTCTCTCTCTCTAGCCAACCCAATTTGTACTAATCTCAGCCCCGGGATAGTGTATTTTAGGGCCCTGCGTTGTTTGTCATAACTGAACGCCGCCCCCTAATTATTAATGGTGAAATGCAGATGAGAATAGGGATTTCGATGGTAAAACTAAGCTAATTTCCGGACCTGGAGTTACCTTGCGGAATCGGTTTTAGGAGACCAACATCAAAAGTAATTATTTACACGGAATACAGCTATTTTTGGATTTGAATTATATGGAGTTATTGAATTTAAGCGATTCGAACACGTTTTAAGGAGCATAAAAATGAGTACAATTACCTATCGTAATTGGATATAGGCATCGATTCCAAAAAGCAAATAAGTCAAAATTCTATTTTGTTTCGGTGGATTTGTGCAATTTTAAGCCTGGAAATACATTCCGTAATGCATTAGAAAACGCGTTTTATCGATCGAAAATCACATGTCGTAATCGATTCCTGGCCATTGTCTTTGACAAATCGATGAAAGGAATTATTAAACAGCATAATAGTTGAGTTTAACGCTAAATTCGCTATTTTTTACCTAGAAATACATGTCGTAATCGTTTAAAAAATTTTAAAATTTAAAAAATGCGAAACTGCCTGCCATTAAAGCTTTTGGCCAACGGAAATGATCGATAAAATGACGCTAGCCCGAGAGTTTGGTAGGGCAAAATAAATATTTTGGGGTCGGGGGAGGGGAGGGTGTTGTTAGGAATGGAATGGAAAAAGAGACGGAAAGAAGAGGGGATGGCAGTTTAGGCTTTTAGTATAACCAGGTGGGGGGACAGTTTACAATAGAAGAGAGAGAGAGAGAGAGAGAGAGAGAGACGCAGGGAAAGTACGTGTCAACAATCAGTACGCCCTGAATTTCCGAAAAAAAGACGGAATACTGGGAAAACGGGTTTTTTAAGGAACTTGGCAGGCAAAAAGTGCTCGGTTATTTAAACTGCCTGGAAAAAACACTAAAAAATTTTAAAATTCCTAATTTTTAGAGATTTTGCAAACTACAATAACCACCAAAATTCGAAGAATCAGTTTTTAAAAGCAACTGGTTTTTTTTCAAAAATAGTGCATTATTTAAACTGACAGGAATGACATCGATACATCAAAAAATATTGCATCTTTAGCACTTTTTAAAGCTACCGTAACCCCTAAAAATTCGAAAAAATGCAATTTTTACCATTTTAAAAATGTTCTATAGTTTGTAAAATTTTTAAAACTTACCATTCCATAGTGGAGATACTGTAGATTATTGAATTGCTGAGAATTAAAGGAATTTTGAGCGTTTTTAGGAATTTTAGAATTTTTGGAATGCTTAGAATTGGTAGGTTGTATTGTGTAGCCTCTCGGCATATCGATTTTTCAGGATTTAGCTGGCCGAAAGGGAATAAAATATCGTAACGCTTTGCCGGGTAGAGGCCCCCCCGGAGGGAAAGGCCAATATTTGCATTCCCGCCTAGAATTTACATAGACGCCCCTCGAGACAAGGAAAAAGAGGGGGGAATGCCCTCGAGGCAAAGTGCTGATTTTTGGAGAACAAAGATACCGAGAAGTCGATTTTTAAACGGCTAGACCAGCTTAGAAAATACGGATGAATCTTCTGAGTAAAAAGCAAAAAGTCTGACCCGCCGGGGATCCGAACCCGGACCTTCAGATTGGCATGCAGCAGCCCTAACCACTAGGCCATGGATGTACTACCGGGAACTTTTCATAAAAATATTATAGCGGAAAAGCTGGTAAAAATCGATATTTCGGTACGAAAAATTAAAAAATAATATGTCGGTTCCCCAGAAATTTAAATTTCCTAAAATTAATTTGAATTTTTGGGGTTAAGAAACCTGACAAATTAATAAACTGGCCCGCAGGAAATACAAATATGGATACGGTATTGGCGAATTTACTCATAGAAAATAACGGAATCGAAAAAGCCGAAAATTGAAGTGAGCAATGCTCGAAAAACCATAAAAAGTCCAACCTTCCGGTATTACTACCTTTTTGAGGGGCGCTTTTTTGGCTTTTCTGTCTGTCTGACTGCCTCACTCTCTCTCCCTCGCCCTCTCTCTCGTGCTCAACCATGAAAAGACCTCTAAACCTCCCGCTCCCCGAATAAATCGATATTCACAATTCGAGACCCACATCGGGGGGAGCAGCTCAAAAAAAGAGGAGCGCGAAGTGGAATTGAATGGCGGATTACGAGGGAATACAGGTGGACAGAGAGAGAGAGAGAGAGAGAAAGAGAGAGAGAGAGAGAGGGAGAGAGAGAGAGATAGAGAGACAGAGAGAGGGAGAGTGAGAGAGAGAGATAGAGAGACAGAGAGAGGGAGAGTGAGAGAGCGGCGAGAGAGAGCGAGAGAGAGCGAGACAGGCAGACAGACAGACAGACAAACTATATTTGAGCACCTGCTCACCGTCACACCAATACGAAAAATTATGAAAAATGAAGCGATTATGAGCAAACATCGGGTTCCCCTAAATTCTTATCCCCATTAAAGAGACTGAACATAAAGAATTCATCACGACATGTTATTAAAATTCAAAGAGAGGTGATCCATTACGCTCTGGGAATTGGAGAGTTGATTTATGACGTTTTAGAGCTACCAATCGCTGAATTGGCTGCCAGAACATCGAAAAATACACTAAAGCTGCAGCTACAATGTGGCATTAAAGGGATGGTGACACCAAGGGGTAACCGGGTACGCGATGAAACCGGTGACCTTGATATAGCGGTTCCGAATGAATTCATTGGTTTCCGGGAAGCGTATAAAGGTGCAATCATTCCGTTAATAACCATGCATTAAAGGGATAGGGACATGACGGGCCATCGATTACGCGATGACATTCGGAGAATTTATTCGTGGCGTTTTAGAGCTACTAATCGCTGAATTGGCTGCCAGAAGAACGAAAAATACAGAAAAATTGATGGTAGAATGCGACGTTAAAGGCATAGTGACACCAAGGGGGTAACCGGGTACGCGATGAAACCGGTGGCCTTGATTACGCGCTGAAAATCGGAAAATCTGCTGACGTTTTAGAACTAATAATCAATCAACAGACAGCCAGAAAACCTAGAAATCTGCGACGTTTGCTGTTATTTGACTCATTCAAGGGACAGTGACACTTAGGAGAACCGGTTACGCTATGAAAATTACATTCGGCTGATCTGAGTCCGACTTTCAAAATATGGCCGTGAGAAAGCATAAAAATAACAGAAATATGGTCGAAAATGACTCATTAAAGGGATGGTGACACAAAGGGCACTCGATTACGCTATGAAAATGAAGCCAAAAGAATACTCATGCTTTTGTAGTTTTTTTGCAAAAGCACAGTTGCAGTAATAAATGACTCACCCTTATCTTGGAATATCTTCTTCTATTGTTACTCAATCGCCTCTCCATTAGTCAGAATATAGGCAGAGAGGGAGAGAGAGAGTATCGAAAAGCGAGAGACGCAGAGAAACGCCCCCACTTTCTCGAGGCTAATATATAGACCAAGAAATGTGTATACTTTTTGCAACAGGCTGCAACGAGGGGAAGAAGCATTAGATAATTGCCCTGCCTTATCTGTTTCTTTCTCTCCCTCTCTCTCTCTCTCTCTCTCTCTCTCTCTCTTTCTTTTCTGATAACAAGCTGTCGGTCAAATCTAGCGGCTTCTGCGTTTCAAATTTTGACCACTCCACTGGAGATTTTACGGCTTTTTAGGGCTTCTCCTAGGTCAAAAAGCCCTTTTCAGCTATGTTAAATGACTTGGCAAGTCAAAAATCCCGTGGAATTTTTCTGGGATTGCTGTAGATTTTCGCACAATAATCGATTACACTGGTAAAAATTAATAGCGTAACCGAATTTCTAGTTTTCTGGCGATTCTCGAGTGAAATTAGCATTTTAACGCTATTTTTGAGGTATTGGCAAGTCAAAAGCCTGATGGATTTCATGAGATTTTCATACCGTAATCGATTACATCGTCTAATGAATGAAGTAACCGATTGCTCGTTTTTATGGCAATTTTCGGCTGAAATAAGCATTTTGACGCTATTTGGTAGTCTATTTCATGCCGTAATCGGATGACAAAACCCAGATTTCATAGCGTAATCGTTTCAACGTACAAAGTGCTTTTTTGCCATCGGTATGACTAGCGAATCGCCCTTTCCTCGCCCTCCTCCCCACCAAAATCTGCATAATCCCCCCCGATAGCACTTTTCCAGCTGCCTAGTGTCGATTTTCGAGGCCTATTCCTGTCAGTTAGCATCAGTTTAAAGCCCTTTTTCAATGCAAAATATTGCAATTCAATAGCAAAAGTTTTGCCGAGCGGAGGAATCGAACCCGGGTCCTACGCGCGGTATTTTAACGCCTAACCGACTGAGCCATCCATTTTTTCAAACTTTTTTTCGGTAAATTACTACGTGTAGCTGCCAACCCATTGCGCCATTTTCCGAAATTTTTTGCTGATTTGCGCCTTTCAGGTGTTTTCCCTAATGCCTTCGTGTCGGCATCCCTTTGTTCCCAATTTTAGCACCTTTCGCTTTATTTGATTTGGCCTTTTCTGGTGGGTCTTTCTCTGTTCCTCTCTCTCTCTCTCTCTCTCTCTCTCTCTCTCTCTTTTCTTTATAAAGTAAACATTCAACGGATTCGAGACCCGCTCCCCAAAAAAAGCCAAGACCCCCATCGAGCCGAGGCGTGATAAGCCATTATTCATTCCATTTTCTGCCCGTGCAGACGAGCTGATTTTTTTTGAGGTGCCAAGCGTCACTTTCGAGTTAACGAAATTGAGTTAAAATTTATAAAACACTATCAATTGTTCTTTATAGGGCTCCTTCCAAATTCCGGGGCCCAATTTCCCTGGTTCTTTAGGAAAATTTCTATCCCAATAAAATTTCTGATTCTTCCTTGCTTTTTGCGATTATCAATCGATTTTTTGAGCACACGATTTTTTGGATTGTTCACCGTATAAATTCCACCCCGACAAAAAATTGGCGTCGAAAATAGGCCAATCCCGCGTTGTACCACCGCCGCTTAATCTGCTGTTTATTAGCCCCCCCGAAAAAGCTTTGTTTTTGGCCCAAATTTTGGTGGGGGTGAATTCGCTACGCTACGACGCGTTACGCTGCTATGCACTACGCTACGTTACGATACGCTATACGCTAAGTTACGTCGCGCTAAACTACGTCAGGCTACGTTGCGTTGCGCTACGCTCGTATACGCTGCGCTACGATTTATTTACGTTACGATACAATGCGCTACGCTACGCTACTATACGCACCGACGCAATACGCTACGTTACGATACAATAGGCTGCGCGATGTTACGATACACTACGCTACGCTACGCTACTATATACTACGCTACGCAATACGCTGCGCAATAATACGTTATGATGCGCTACGCTACACTAGGATACGCTACGCTACGATACGCTACGATGCGATACGCTACGATACGATACGCTACGATACAATATTGCGTTTTTAATATAATGACCTTGAATAGATTTAGTGGTATTTCCTGCGTCCTCATTTTCGATTTACTAACATTATACCGAAAATTGATTATGCAGAAATCCATTAGGCAGAAATACATTATACCGAAAATCCATTATGCAGAAAACCATTACATAGAAAACCGTTATATCGAAATTTCAATACCCAGAAATTTCAATACGCAGAAATCCGTTACGCAGAAAACCATTATACAGAAAAACCAGTACGCAGAAATACATTACCTAGAAAATTCATTACGCAGAAGACCATTACACCTAAATTTCCGTACAAGGAAAAATTCTCATTGCTGGAAATTTCCGAGTTGATGACAACACAGCATAAGGCAAAAAATTTGGTGGATAAAATCCGGGAAAGTTAGCAAACAGGGTTCGGAGAAATCTTCAAAATTTGTTTCAGGAAGTCTAGAGAGGAGGGTGAGTATCGGGAATCTCGCACAATTTTCGAACCGATAAGGCTATCTGACTGGGTAAAGTCCGCGAGTCAATGATGGATACAACCTCAGCGACCGCGGATACAACTTCTTTTGTATATAGAATCTTATGGGAGTGGAACGGTTGGGGTAACAAATTTCTGCGAAATATTTTTTCTATATAATGAATTTCTGCGTAATAGTTTTTCTGCGTAGTGATTTTCTGCGTAATGGGATTTCTGTATAATGAAATTTCGGCCTAATGGATTTCGGCTTAATGGATTTCTGCGTAATGGATTTTCTGTGTAATGGTTTTCTGCGTAATGGGTTTACGGTATAACGGTTTTCTGTCTAATGGATTTCTGCGTACCGAAATTTCTGCGTAACGTTAATTGCCCCTCATTTTCTATCCATTTCTGCGAGTGCTATTTTTTCACGTTTTTAGTATGACGGCAGAATACTGGGAACAATATCGAGACTGTGCCGATACGGTGGAAACGTTCGGTACGGTAGTTTTGAAAAAAGACGGTTTTTGGTGTCGCAATCGATATTATTGGCTACATTGACCGCCAGTTAGTACGAAACTTTCCTCAATTCAGTAATACTTCATTTAGTATTGTAATATTTATTTTATTACCTAAACTGACTGCCAATTAAGCCACAACCCTTTTAAACGTTTAATTTAGTCAATGGATTACGGTGGTTTTGACCTAGTTATTCTAAGTGGCTACCAATTAGTATAACTGTACTAAAACCATCAAATTTTTTGCGGTCCCTTGAGATATCTTAACGATCCCTAAAAATCAGGGCCGTTGACCCGGTCAAATGGATAGTTTCCGGAAGGCGATAAGCCGCCCTTTTGGCTTCTCCTTTGACATTTCTGGCTTACGATTTGCTCAGAATTCGAATTTTCAAGGAACCTGGAAGCGAGAAAACTTTAAAAAAGGAATTTTTAAAAATTAAGTAATTGATAAAATAATGATTTTTGTTCAGGCGTCGACTGTTTCGGGGATGACCGGGAGTCGATGAGTGATTTTGCGAAATATTTCAACAACGCCCATCTATCCGATGTCACATTAATGTGCGGGGAGGAGAGGTACGGTAGAGAGTGGAATTTGGCGTATTTTGGAGCGTATCGTACTCTTAGGAACGGGATTAAAGGGATGGGACAGCAAAAAAACCCTACCAAACGCTGCTTTTAAACTGGATTACCGTATGCTGGCATCCACCGTACGAATTGCAACCATATCCCAAAATTTTGGCGTATTTTGGAGTGTCCTGTACCCCTAGAAACTCGATTAAAGGGACCGTGACACCAAAAACCGCTCAAAACTAGCTCTCACGGCACCTTTAAACCCGGATTGCCGTATTCTGACGTCCACAGTACGAAATACAGCCATATTACAGGATCTAGACGTAGGTTGTCGCAATTTGTACTGGCACGGACGTGATTAAAGGGATAGCGACACGAAACACTGCCCCAAAACTAGCTGACACGCTTCCTTTAATGCCAGATTACCGTACTCGGGCATCCACAGTATCTCCAAGTACGAATTACAACCCGATTTATGGTATCTAGGTGTATTTTGAAGCATTTCATAGCCTTAAAAATCGATTTAAAGGTACCGTAACAGAAAAAAAATGTACAAAGCGCTCCTTTGAACGCGAATTACCGCATTCTGGCATCCACTGTACGAATTTCAACCGTCGAACAGTATCTTAGTGTATTTTGGAACGCTTCGTACTCCTGGGAGCGCGTTTAGAGGGTTAAAGGGACCGTGACACGAAATAGCGTAATCTTTTCCTTCCAGTTTCCCAGCCCATCGTGTCGTTCTAGCCCGCGGGAGTGATGTGTTCGACCGGATGTTTGCCGATCAATGGGATGGACACAAAAAGGTATACTGTAGTCTGTAGTTTGTATTGTAGTAGTTAGTTGTATTTCGTAGTCTACGCCACAAGCTATTTTCTTTGAGGTATTTCCGATTTCCAGGTGGTGCATCTGATGGAAGAGCCGGGTTGTACAGAAGATTTCTCCTCATTCCTCCGTTTTCTCTACTGTAATCATGTCATTCTACATCCACAAAATACTCTACCAATACTCGTTCTCGCCGACAAATATAATGTTCCATCCCTCAAAAAGGTATCCATTTTTATTCGTTTTAAAGGGCCATCGAAGGCAAAAATCCATAGGGTTTAAGGGCTCTTCTAGCCAGAAATCTATGGCTGTTAAAGGGCCATTGAAGCCGGAAATCCGTAGCTTTAAGGAGCCATTGAAGGCACGAATCCATTGAATTTTAAAGGACCATTAATGGCAAAATCCTTTGCGGTTAAAGAGTCAATGAAGCTAGAAATCTATGGATGGATCCTATGGGATCTTAAAATTGAGCTAAAAATTCAAACTTTTTACAGGGTTAATGAAGGCAAAAACCGATAACTTTTATTCAGAAATCGATAGATTTTAAAGGACCGCCGAAGCCTGAAATCCCTTCCGCTTAAAGGAACATTGAAGTCAGAAATCCATGGCCTTTACAGCGCCATTTTAGCGAGAAAACGCGTGTTTTTAAGGTGTGCCAAGACTACGCGATCCACCGTATCCTCCCGCATTTATCGCTGAAAGAGCTGTACACGGAATGGTTCAGCTATGCAACAAGAGCATATCATCCGGTTGGTTTCTCTCTCTCTCGCTCTCTCTCTCTCGCTCTCTGTCTCTGTCTCTCTCCCTCTCTCACTCTCTCTTTCTCTATCTCTCTTTCTCTCTATTTCTGTCTGTCTCTCTCTGATCTCTAGCCATAACCTGGCTGTCACGCTCCCTTTAAAGTCGTTTAAAGTCGTAGCTTTACGTTTTAAAGGGACAGTGACATCTTCTTTTTCCAGCCAATAATCCGTGCCTGTATCTCGTCAATTGGCCATCAATTCGAGACAGTAATTGGCGAAGAATGGCAATTAGAATGGGAATCGGCTGATGCTGAACAAATTGAACATATTTTGAGGCATAATTCGCTGATTGTATCCAGTAAGTTGATGGGAGTTAGGGAATACGGCAGAATAGGTGTCAGATAGCAGAAATCGAGAGAGAGAGAGCGATGGAGAGAGAGACAGGGAGAGCTAGAGAGCGAGAGAAGGAGAGAGAGGGAGAGGGAGAGAGAGCTAGCAAGAGAGTGAGACTGAGAGAGAGCGAGAGAGAGTGTGAGGTGAGACAGCGATAGATAAATTTTTGCAGACGAATTCGTTGTCTGGAAAGCAGTCCTCCGATGGCTGAATTCCCCTTCCCACCCCGAACGAAGAGAACCGATTACGGTGGCAAAACTGATGAATAATCTACTGCCGCTGATTAGGTAAGAATTTGAATGGGATTTCGAGGGCAAGTCGCCAGATTTAAGTTTTCTACTCGGATTACGGTAATCAGGTGCGCAGTGCAGCTTACCGTACTCCCGGGGATACTTTAAGGGATGGTGACATCAAAATTTAGCCAATTTTTTTGGAATGCTGTTACTTTCTAACAAGTAAAATATAGTTTTTTGGCTTCCCGGTATCGAGAGTATACGGTAATTCACTGAATTTTGACTTTAATGGGCCTTTAAGGGCCATTTTTTAGTATATTTTGTATAACAAATATTTTTATATTTTGTATATTTTGCATTTTCTTTTATAGAATGCGCTGGTTTTCAGATTCCCCTTCATGTCCGGTGAGGAGCTGGCCGAGGTGGAAGAGGGCGAAATGCCGGAGACAGCCCGTTCCCTCCATCTACCATTCGTCAATTTGGCTTACAAATACCAGGCACAACCGCTGGCCAGGAGGGCTCAAGCAGTGTGGGTTTTGCTTTATCGTACCCTTAAAATGCCTAGAATGGCTTAGAAATCGCTCGAACTGGGAAAAATTGCGTAAAAAACAGTTTTTCAAAAGTTCAGAATTTTCGCATTTTTTGGGTTCAACGGTCCTTTAAAAACTTCTGCGGCCCTTTAAAGTACCGTAGTCTGTCCACTTAAATATTTATCGTCTATTTTAAATCAATAAAACAGGCAAAAATTCAAATTCCGAAAAATGGAGGAAATTACATTTTTTTGAAATGCTCAGTTTTCCGGGCCTGCACCATTTTTAACATACCGTAACCAATTTAAATTTAATGTCATTTTGTAGTCTGGATGCCAGTATAGCATATTCTGTGTTTATTTAGCTATTAAAACACCATTTTGGACAAATTTTTTTCCTCCGAACTACAGACTACAGCTCAAAGACTACAAACTACACCAATTACCGTATCTACCGTATCCCCGCCCATTCCAGCGAATTTTCCGGCTGTCAGTTCCTCGTTCGGCTCTATTCCGACGTGCGTTGGACAGCGCGTATCATCCTCAGTCGTCATGATCTCGACAGTCGTACTCGACCAGAGATCAGCTCCTCGGTACGACCCAATCCACCGTACACCACCCCTAATTGTCATTTTTAGTTTATGACCCGTGCCTCTGCTATCCAGAATGATGGATGGAAGTGGTCCCTGAAGGTAAGTTACCGTAATTTTTCAGAAAAATCTATTTTTGTAAAATAATGATTTTGATTTCTAGCCATTTTTTATCTTTGATTTTTTTTTAGATAATCGGCTCAAATTACGGTGGGGACGAGACGAAAAGGGTGATATTGGTGGCGGAGGAAATTGATCAAGCGAGGTAGCGAAAAAAATCGATATTTTGGACCAGAAAAACATTCGATTACGCCATGAAATTCCAGATCCGTGGAGTACCTGTTTACAATTTGTGATGAGAGCAAAGTGTTGCGATCGGTGGCCGGCAGGAAGAATTTCACAAAGTCGAGGTCGGCCTGAATTTTTATTTTTGAGGGAGGGCGACAGGTCAATTACACCGCAATCGATTACGCTATGTAATTCAGTTTGTAAAACTCACGAAATCATTCAAAAATCCGTAAAATACGTAATCGAGAATCCCTCTAGTAGTCGATTACGGCACGAAACTATGTTTTCCCAGAGATTCCAGGTCATTTAAATAACGAAGCTGCAGAATCGATTACGCCATGAAATTCCTTTTTTGCAGAGATTCAACAGAGCTGAGCCTGAAGCACAAAGGAGTCGAGTTGCCATTCCACGAGGTGAATATCCGAAAAATTGTATTACAACCAATTTTTGCAGGTAATCCGCGACGCGTCCCTTTTCGTCGATGCAAATGATTTGCACATTCAGCTAATGCTCAAACCCATCGAATAATTTATCGATTTTTGCCGAATTTATTGATTTTTTTCATGATTTTCTTCTTGTTTCTCCATTTCCGTCGTCTTTCTACTTACGAAAATCCCTGCATAAACCTTATGAATGGAGTAATGTGGCATTTAGAGCATTTTTTGGTGCTCAAATTCAAAGATGAAAACAATAGAAAATCCTGGCTTTTAAAGGGATAGCGACAGGCGGAAATCGATTACGCCACGAAATTGCGCTTTGCAAGTTCGAAGAAAAATCCGTATTTATTGAATTTTCGTGGTATTTGGCAATATTCCGGGCTGGAAACGATTACGCGAGGAATTACGGACTGTTAAAGGGACGGCGACAGCTAGAAAACCAATTACGACACGAAATACAGATCCCCAAAAAACCACATAATTTCAGCGTTTATTTTGGAGAAACGAACTTTGATATGGGGGGGATGGCGTGGGGGATATTCTGGTGCTCGATTAGGCTCAGAATTCCCAAGAACCACTCCCATTCCTGCTAGCAATGTTTTTGGGGGCTAATAGCCTGAGGGCATGCTTCCCACACAACTCACAAAATTCACCAGAAATGAGCCGAAAACATGGATACTTATTTTTTATGATGGGCCACCAGACAGAAGACACTTTCTGGTTTTTTTCATAAATTTCGAGGTTTTTGTCTGGTAATCGATTACGCTATAAAATTCTCTTTGTTTCCCGGCTTCTTTAAGCACTTTTTTTAATTTTCCGGTGGACTGGCCGCCATTTTAGAGATCTAATAAAAAAGCAAAAGAGCTGGAGTTCGAAAAGTCCTCGAAATCGTGCAAACTTCCAACCTTACCTCCACTAATAAGTGTTTACTTGTAAACCTAAGTGCGAGAAATAAATTATTATATCTATTCGATTACGCCATGAAATTAAATCTGACTTTCCCCGCCCCTTTAAGCGATTTTTCAACTTTCTCGCTTGAGTGGATAACATTTTAAAGCTTCCGATAAAAAAAACCCGACGGAAAAACCCTTGAAATCGCAAAAATCCATTCGATCACGCCATCAAACTCGTATTTCGAAGCCCAAGGTCAATTTTTCGAATTTTGTCGGATAATTCGTTCAACTGGTTGTCAATTTGATGAAATATTCATGTTTTCGAGTGTCTACGCATCCCGCAATTAAATTATACCCAAAACATACGGTTGGCTGGAACCGCCGGGCAATTTGCCCCCTTCTTTTTCTGCCCTTATTAAAAGAAGGTCAATTCCGAATTGCTCCAATAGACACCTCTTTTTCCTCATCCTTTTTTAGGGACTACGCGCCTTTCCAATTAACGCCTCCCCCCTAGTAGTCGGCAAAACGGAAAACACGTCATTTTCGGCCGGATAAATTCGCTGCCGGAAATCGACAGCTAAGAATTTCATTGCGTAATCGATTACCGTATGTTTTTTTAGAAGCCTTGCCTTTTTAAAAGCGCTATGATATGATACGCTATGAAAGTTACGCTAAGATACGATACGCTACGCTAAGATACGCTACGCTAGGGAACGATACGTTACCAGCGCTACGCTACAATACGCTACGATAAGATACGCTGGGCTCCGAGACGCTACGCCAAGATACGCTACGCTAAGATAGGATACAACACGTTTGTAGTCTGACGCTTTGTGGCGCATTTTCCGCATTTGCACCATGCAAGCATTCCAGCGGCCGACATTTTCATGCCGTAATGCACTTGATTTTTTGCAAAAATGACATTGAACTTAGATTTTGCGACGCTTTAATTTTTTTCTACAAAAATTACGGCGTAATTAGGATCACTTTGGAAATTTTGGAACATCGAAAAGACCCTCCTGAATCCAAAAATCAAGATCTGCCTTTAGAAAGTTGTTATGGAAAGCAAGGCGGGGGGGGGGGGGATCTTTGGCGGAATGGGGGTGGAGCGGAAGTGAGTTTAGGGTTTCCTATCCGCCACGGATTTTCCACGATTACGTGCGCATTCTATTTTTCGACACCTCAACTTACATTTTGATGAATTTCCAGGGTTTCCGGACGTCAATTTAGCGCCTCGTCTTTTGTATTCGAAGAAAATCTTGTATTTAAACGAATTTTAAGAGCATTTTTCAGCTAGTTAACAGCCAGCTTACGGTTTTCTGACTTTTATAAGTTTCAGTTTTAAGTTTTGCGTTTTTAAAGCTGTTCTTAGAATCTGCTGACTGTCAGTTTAGCGTGTCGTCACTAGTACAGTCACGTTAAGAGGTTCTACAATCAGTTTTACAACTTTCAAGGCATATTTTGTATTTTCTGAAGGCCAGTTTAGCGATTTGTTCTACAAAATTTTTTCAAAACAAATTTAGCGTAATTTGCTGCGATAATTTTAATTTTTTTGGGTCAATTTAGCCATTTACACCTTCTAAAAGCGCTTTCCTAAAATTTTACAATTTTTACGGAATTTCTGGACTTTCTGGCAGTCAGTTTAAAGAGCCGTCAAGAGTACGGTCCCGTAGTGGTCTCCAATTTTAACTTTTGTGGTTTGTAGCCAATTAATATTTGGCCTCTATTTTTTTTTATTACATCGTGGCCATCTAATGATGCGATTCCACGACATTTTACACCTGCTGATACTCGCTGGCATTTCACTGGCCTTTCCACAAATATTGCCCCAGATCATTTGGCTCGACGGTTTGTCATTTTTGACGATTTTCAGGGACTACGGTAACCTACCGTAACCACAAAAAAATCATTTTTAATTTTAATTTTCATCATATTCTTCAGAAATTGTGGAGCGAATTATACCGTAATCCAATTTTGTAGCGCCAAAATGCTTCGCCTTTTCCTGTGCATTCTCGTCTTCATTCTGGGTCTCGCCGCGGCTAGTCCCGCATACGGTAGGTGTTTTGGCTCCCAAACGGTCTCCGCTAGCTTGCCTAGACGCCAGTTTTCCGATTCCTAAAGAAACGCTGCCAGATTGCCAGATAATATTTTCAATTTTTCGCAAAAATTGCTCCCAAATCGCCTCCGCTAGCTTGCCTGTATTCCAGCTTAGCGATTCCTAAAGAAACTCCGCTAAACTGCCCCAAAATCTCTGAAAAAAACGATTTTTTTTTAGATTTTTCAGAAATTTTCGACCCGACGGGGGCCGAGGGTTTCGACGCAACGTATATGATGAACCCTGCGTATCTCATCAAAAAGCGTTCCGGTGGGTTACTGCGAGAGAGAGAGAGAGAGAGAGAGAGAGAGAGAGAGAGAGAGAGCGATAGAGAGGAGAGAGGGAGAGAGAGAGACAGACAAACAGACAGACAGATACCGAGAGTGAGGAAGAGCTCAGATTTTAGTTATTTTTCTGCCTTTCAGAATATTTCTCGTTTTCTCAAAAACCTGATGCTCATTCCAGAATCCCGCGAACACCGTGCCCTTCCCCTCTCGACGATGAAACAACAGCTCTATCTCTCGCGATTGGGCTGAGAATGTCTCCAAACCATCGTATTTTTCGTGTTTCTCCCATAAAAGTGCGAACTGGCTGTCCGGATAAAGTTCACTACGTTTTCGGGACGATGAACTGCAACTATAGACTACGGATACAGCTCTGAAACCTCTTGGAATAAAATCCGATCATATTACAACAGCGTTGATTCTTCGAGGATCGGAAGTGAATGCCCGATTTGCAGTCGCATTTTGTGCTCTAAAAGAGCGGACGGCAATATGAGTCCGGGCGAGAGAGAGCGAGACAGAGTGAGAGACAAAGAGAGAGACAGAGAGAGACAGAGAGAGAGAGAGAGACAGAGAGAGAGACAGAGAGAGACAGAGAGAGAGAAACAGAGAGAGAGACAGAGAGAGAGAGAGACAGAGAGAGAGAAACAGAGAGAGAGAGAGAGAGAGAGAGAGAGAGAGAGAGAGAGAGAGAGAGAGAGAGAGAGAGAGAGAGAGAGAGAGAGAGAGAGGGACAGAGAGAGAAGAGAGACGAGAGAGAGAGACAAAGAGACAGAGAGAGAGACAGAGAGAGAGAAACAGAGAGAGACAGAGAGAGAGAGAGAGAGAGAGAGAGAGAGAGAGAGAGAGAGAGAGAAACAGAGAGAGAGAGACAGAGAGAGAGAGAGAGAGAGAGAGAGAGAGAGAGAGAGAGAGAGAGAGAGAGAGAGAGGAGAGAGAGAGAGAGGGACAGAGAGAGACAGAGAGAGCGAGAGAGAGAGAGACAAAGAGACAGAGAGAGACAGAGAGAGAGAGAGAGAGTGGCTAGCGCCGGTTACATAAACTTAAAGCTTTAGAAATGTTTTCTAAAGCGGCTTTTAGTTACAACTCAAGCCGGAGGGACAGGCTCAGTAAGATTAGTATAGAAACTTTGCATCTGAAATATCTCGGCGGAGGAAGTGAAAATCACCAGGAACAAGCAGTTGCCCGTCTTCCTCGACGTCTTGGCATAGCTTTACATCCGGTATCAGTAGACGGTAAGGTAATTTTTACAAAGTTTCATAAAAAAACCACCGAAGACTTTTTTTGAGTTGTTTTTATTGTTTTTCCACCTGAAATTGAGTTAATCCTACTATATATAAAAAATAGTGTTTGTGTGTGTGTGTGTGCGCATTTGCATCCAACTTCCGTCCGAATTGGTATCATAAAGTCGAAATTTCAGAATGTCGAAATTTCATAATGTCGAAATTCATAATGTCGAAATTTACATAGGCTAATATTACCGGTGAAACCGCCAAATCCCAGCCAAAAAAATTTTCCCACATTCTATTTTTTTATCTTATTTCACGACAACATTCTTTTGCCTAGAATTCGGGGACTTTACCGGTAATATTAGCCTATGTAAATTTCGACATTATGAAATTTCGACATTATGAATTTCGACATTTTGAAAATAAGCCCTTCCGTCCGTATGTTCCAGGCGTATCTGAATAGGGGAGAAAGTTAAGGGTACGTATGATACGTCATTAGGTGCATAATGGTCATGACACGACTGCACGCATAGGAGTTTTTTTAAAATCAACTGTTTTCGATTTTAAAATTAGGTTTTTGTGAAAATTTCGCTCGGCCCTTGGTTCGGAATCAAGGTAAGAGTCTAGAAACCCCCCCCAGCCGGCGCCAACTTTTGTATCTCGGCCCCCTTTTGTGCTAGCGAGCTCTAAAGTATACCAAAATGTTCGCTGTAGGCTAATTAGTAAGACTACATTGCAGTTCAGTCGAAAAAAGTAGCGAAAAATAAAAATAAGGAAGGTAGAAAAGTTGAAAAGTCGGCTGGGGGGGTTCCTAGACTTGAGCCGGAATCAATTAGCATGCACCGGAAGTGGGGGAAGCCTATATAATGGGGGGGAGGACGCGCTTTTCATTTTTCTGCAGAGGAATTCAGGAATTTATGCAAAGTGATGAAGCATTGTGGAAGACGGGGCCAGGGTTGAAAAGTTGCGAAGCGGAAATATTTATGGACAGCAAAAATGATCCCCCCCCCCCGATAATGCGAAAGAACCTCGAAATCTACTAACGAAAAAACGCCCTCATTTAGTTATGCGCGGCGGAGAGGCTGCATCTGGCGGTGGAGCCGATGAACCTGCCGTTCATGCACGGTCTACGACCCAAAGAGCTGATGATGGCCATCAAGGGGAACGAGGGCAATCCCGCACACTTGGTGCATCTCGAAATTTTTGTGAATGCCCTCATCCAGGTATCGTTTTTCCGGGAAAGAACTGTTGTTGAGGATTCGCGGGCCGGGGGGGGACCACATTTTTTTCGGCCCAAACCTAAATTTTTCATATTAAAAATAGCGGATGCACTTTAAAATTGTTTTTAACTATTCCTAAGCATCAAAACTATATAAATTTTAATCAAAAAATTAATTTTGGGTAGATAAATGGCATTTTCCTCCCAAAATGGCCAAATTTTCGACTTTTTCAAACTTTTTTGAAAGTTTCTACTTTCCATATAGCTAAACCCTACGAAAATCAATGTAAAAACACTTATTTAATTACTAGGCCAACCGGGACCGCCAGGAAAAAAATTGGTCCCCCCGGGAATCCTAAAGAACCAAAAGAACCTCGAAAGTTTTGCAGCGTTGGTTGCGCGGCACGGACGAATACGGGAAAATCCAGATCGAGCCCGGCTTTTACCGACAGATTGGCGCTCGTCTTTTGGCACGTCAGTCTCATTTATATCCATTTTCAAGAGCAATTTTTAGTGGTCGATAAGCTGGGCGCGATGATGCGTCCTGAATTGGGGTGGATCGATCGGACATACGAGGGATTGAATCTCATCCTCAGGGCCAGCGATGTACGGCTTTTACAATAGCATACTAAAACTGGTTCTTTCGCATTATCGGGGGGCAACTTTTTTGCAAAATCGGAAATGCCTTGTAACAAACAAACACATTCCGAAAAATAGTAAGTATTTTCATAGCGTCTGAAAAGCTTTAAAACGTTGGACAAAAAACCAATTATTTTTGGCTATTTTTAGCAATAGTTTATAAAGTTTTCAGGTTTAGGAATACTTAAAGACCCTTTAAAAACGCTTTCTCTCTTTTTTAAATTCGAAAAATTAAATCCCTAGAAAAAGCTGCACCCCCCAATAATGCAAATGAACCGCCACCAACAACAATTTCTAGGGACAAGCCCTGCTAGTGTATTGGGATGATGAGAATGGCTGTTTCTATCTGATTCCCTGCAATTATAACTTTCGCCGGTAATTTCCAAGCACCAGTTTTGTTGCGGAATTCCATTTTTAAGGGTCGCTGCCTCGGAAGTTACGAACGAAACGAGAAGGCCCTCGAGAGGATCCAGGAATTGATTGTACTTGTCTTTCGTTTTTTCTTTTTTTGCGGCTACGATTTGCTTTCCCAGAGTCCAAAGAGTCCCAGAGTTTTCAATATTTTCGCCAATTTTTGGGGGATTCTTTGACGCCATGCGATAGAACATTAAAAAAATATCCTAAGAGTTTTTATGGCAGCTCAAAATATTGTGATATAAAATAGTTATAGCAAAAACAAAAACAACCTCCAAAAACGGGTTGAGTCGCTAGTTTTCGAGATTTTCGCTATTTTTTCGACATTTTCAATACGCCATCCGATAGAGCATCAAAAAATATACCAAGAGTTTTAATTTCGTCCCAAAATAACGCTATATAAAATAGTTACAACAAAAACAACATTTAAACGCGATTTCCCTATTAGTTTTTAACGCCATTCGATAGAGCGTCAAAAAAATTTAAAAAATTTTACCATCCCTTACAGGTCCTGGGAATGCTCCAGTTGTGGCCAATACCGGAAGTGGAAGCGGAGAGGATCAAAAACCTTAAATTGGAATGCTCGCAATTCAACGCTTACAACAAGGGCGCCACGCAAATGGATCTGTTGACGGATGCGGTGAGGAAATATATTTGGGATAAGAAACATTATCTATTAAAGCGCTAAACACAGGGTGTCACAAAAAAATCGGCCCTAACCGTCCGCAGCCGTGTCTGATTGTCACGCTTTAGGTATCTATCGAATACTCAAAAAGACTACGCTTTTGCGAAACGGGCGGCTTTTCCGATGTTTTTCTGATCAGGGCTTTTTTACAAAAATGGCCATTTAACGATTTTTAAGCCTTTCCTGGCGACCCAACGACACCTTTTTGAAGCCCTAGGCGAAAACGAAGCTTGGATAGCGGTTTGAAGTTGTTACAAAAAAGCGTGATCTTTTTGCCTGAAAAATGCCAAAAATTTGGTACATCCTGTATATAATTTTTTGCAGATCTGGCGGCCGAAAGGCGAGAGGCATTCGCCGTGGATAACCATCGGCAATATGATCGCCCCGGATACGATCTATCCGGTAGGACTCCAGGTTCTGGACTCTTAGCGGGGGGTGGGGAATCAAATTTTTCCCTGTTCTCCTCTACGGCCGTATAATAAAATATAAATAATTTTGATAAAATTTTACATAGTTTTTAGATATAAAAGCTATATAAAAATAATGAAAATTTTCGACAGTTGGGATTTTTTGGTGAAAAATGTATGAAAACTCGTCAAAAAATTTGTAAAAATATCAACTATAATAATTTTCTTGACGCGTCTGTCCGTCCGTCCGTCTGTGTGAAGCCGAATTCAACTCGAAGGGGAAAGGAGCTAGAGCTTAGCTCTCTTCGGATTCGGATAGTGCGCCGTCAGAAACCCCCAAACTGATAAAAAAATTATGAAAAACTTTTAGTTTAAATTATTAAAATTAACTTTGAAAGTTTTTTCCTTAGTAAAAGGGGTGGGGGACAGAGGTTGGGCTGATTTTGGACATAGTGAGCCAGGTCGCGCGCGTTTCGTGGATGAAAATTTTCACGGGGGATTTCATTTCTTTTTTGCTCTCATTCCATCCGGTCGGTCGTTATTTTTGTTTTTTAAGGGGATTTCGGCTAGGGGAGGTATCTGTAGCCATCAGGAAGGTATTTAGGTAGTTTTTGACTGGGATTTCAGCTAGGGGAGGTATCTTAAACAATCAAGAAGGTATCGAAGTAGTTTTTGAAGGGGATTTCAGCTAGGGGAGGTATCTGAAGCCATCAGGAAGGTATTTAGGTAGTTTTTGAAGGGGATTTCAGCTAGGGGAGGTATCTTAAGCCATCGGGAAGGTATTTAGGTAGTTTTTGACTGGGATTTCAGCTAGGGGAGGTATCTTAAGCCATCGGGAAGGTATTTAGGTAGTTTTTGAAGGGGATTTCAGCTAGGGGAGGTATCTTAAGCCATCAGGAAGGTATTTAGGTAGTTTTTGAAGGGGATTTCAGCTAGGGGAGGTATCTTAAGCCATCGGGAAGGTATTTAGGTAGTTTTTGACTGGGATTTCAGCTAGGGAGGTATCTTAAGCCATCGGGAAGGTATTTAGGTAGTTTTTGAAGGGATTTCAGCTAGGGGAGGTATCTTAAGCCATCGGGAAGGTATTTAGGTAGTTTTTGAAGGGATTTCAGCTAGGGGAGGTATCTTAAGCCATCGGGAAGGTATTTAGGTAGTTTTTGACTGGGATTTCAGCTAGGGGAGGTATCTTAAGCCATCGGGAAGGTATTTACGTAGTTTTTGAAGGGGATTTCAGCCATGGGGGGTATCTGAAGCCATCAGGAAGGTATTTACGTAGTTTTTGAAGGGGATTTCAGCCATGGGGGGTATCTGAAGCCATCGGGAAGGTATTTAGGTAGTTTTTGAAGGGGATTTCAGCCATGGGGGTATCTGAAGCCATCGGGAAGGTATTTACGTAGTTTTTGAAGGGGATTTCAGCCATGGGGGGTATCTGAAGCCATCGGGAAGGTATTTAGGTAGTTTTTGAAGGGGATTTCAGCCATGGGGGGTATTTGAAGCCATCAGGAAGGTATTTAGGTAGTTTTTGAAGGGGATTTCAGCCATGGGGGGTATCTGAAGCCATCGGGAAGGTATTTAGGTAGTTTTTGAAGGGGATTTCAGCCATGGGGGTATCTGAAGCCATCGGGAAGGTATTTACGTAGTTTTTGAAGGGATTTCAGCCATGGGGGTATCTGAAGCCATCAGGAAGGTATTTAGGTAGTTTTTGAAGGGGATTTCAGCCATGGGGGGTATCTGAAGCCATCAGGAAGGTATTTACGTAGTTTTTGAAGGGGATTTCAGCCATGGGGGGTATCTGAAGCCATCAGGAAGGTATTTACGTAGTTTTTGAAGGGATTTCAGCCATGGGGGTATCTGAAGCCATCGGGAAGGTATTTAGGTAGTTTTTGAAGGGGATTTCAGCCATGGGGGGTATTTGAAGCCATCAGGAAGGTATTTAGGTAGTTTTTGAAGGGGATTTCAGCCATGGGGGGTATCTGAAGCCATCGGGAAGGTATTTACGTAGTTTTTCAAGGTGATTTCGTCTAAGGGAGGTATCTGTAGCCATTAGCGGGGGTATTTTTGGAAAGGTAGGGATGGATGTGATGGTGTATGGCATGAAGGGAAGCCCGAAGGCCAGATGGTTACAGTCGCGAAGCGACTGGAACCATCTGGTTTTTTATAACTTCTTAGCAATCAAAAACTACTAAAAACACTAAGACAGAAAAGCAAAAATTGGTTTTTTCCCCTGCTAAAATCCCGCCCCCCCCCCGCTAACAGTCCAGAACCAGATTCCAAACCCCCTAAAAAACGTTCCACTCAAATCCTTCCCGAAAATTGACGAGGCCCGAAAATCACAATCCATTTTCAGTTGGACGCCTCCATGCGGTACGCCTACAAATACACGAAAAGCTTTGAGAAGACCGGTGAACTGCCGCCAATCACCGGACTCGGGCCCTTCTCCGGATTGTGATTTTATTGTCTCGGAATGTCTTGTTGTTACCTGGGAAGTCCGTTTAATAAATACTACTCTATACTATTCTATACATAGCGTGTCCCAAAAAAGCACGGCCCCTCTAGCGGCCCGCAGACCTGTCCGATTTTGACGATTTAGGTATCCATCGAAAGCTCTTGAAAAGACGAGCAAAAAACCAGCTATCGTTGCCAGATTGAGTGATTTAATTGTGCCTTGTTATGACCAGAAACTGTGAAAAGAGCCGATTTATGCAAGTTCTAACAATGCACAACAATTAAAATTGCAATATCGGCCCAGAAAACACGCGTTTTTAGCCAAAATGTGGCAAGACAATTCTAAGTAACCAGCCGCTTACAGCGGCTTCGCCGCTGCAAGCGGCTGGACTTCGGGCTACCCCCTTGCGCTCCCTCCTCATCGCCGAAACGCGCGCCACCTGGCTCACTATGTCCAAAATCACCCCAACCTCCGTTCCCCACCCCTTTAGGACGAGAGAGAGGAGAGAGAGAGAGAGAGAGAGAGAGAGAGAGAGAGAGCTAGACAGACAAACTGCAAAATACAACTATATTACAAATATATTACAACGTCAAAACAATTAAGGTCTAATTTTTGTATTTTATTCTATTAAAACACGATATTATCTAAATATTATTGTATTTATATTATTAAAGCTACCTGGAATCAAGCCACAAAACTACAAACTACAAAAACGGATTATTTTTACCGCTGATGACGAAAAATGCTGCTAATATTCCTCCTATTTCCTTTCGCCGCTGCCTGGTTCGATTTCCGCTCCGTCCAGTCGGTTAGGTGAGTTTTTCTGCAAATTACGAAGTTAAACTACCAGCTATAAATTACATACATTTTTAAGCTAAAAATTCCCAAAAACCTGATACATTTTTAGAGCGACCGGCCGGCTGCTTTGATTGATGATGAACCCGGCGTATCTCATCAGAAAACGTGCCGGTCAGTTACTGCGAGAGAGGGAGAGGGAGAGCGAGAGAGAGTGACAGAGAGAGAGCGAGAGCGAGAGAGACAGGCAGACAGACAAACAAACAATCGAAAAAACCGGCCGTAGACGGGCAGGTTGGTAGAACCCTTTTCGACGTTTTTCGACTACGTTTTCGGGATTACAAGCTGCCGATATAAACTAGAACCGACCTTTTAAATTTGCAAAGATTGCGCAAATCAAGCCTTGTATTTCGGACTTTTCGCCCGTTGAAAAGATTTGGACGAGCGCGTTAGAAATTCAATACT
The DNA here is from genome assembly GCA_958295435.1 of Mesorhabditis spiculigera. Classification (NCBI taxonomy): domain Eukaryota; kingdom Metazoa; phylum Nematoda; class Chromadorea; order Rhabditida; family Rhabditidae; genus Mesorhabditis; species Mesorhabditis spiculigera. The sequence goes on from CATQJA010002573.1 coordinate 52,425, forward strand.
CTTTATTAATTCTCACAGATTCTGTAAAAGGCGTAATTATTGTTTGCGTATACAAGGCTTGAATTCATCGACGTCGGGCAGTACACCCCTCTCCTCGAAGGCTCTCGCAAATCGGTAGGCGTGCAGAAGAGCAAAGTCCACCTGAAAAGGAAATTTATTTTTGTTCATTTAGGTATTTTGCTAGCGTTTTTATAAAATCTAGCTATATTTCCAGCGGAAAAACCATTTACAAAAACCTCGAAAAACGTTTAAAAAATTTCAAATTCTGTCGAAAATCAGTATTTTATATTTTCACCGATAAAAACAGATAAAATGTTATAAACTGCTAAAATGTAAATTTTCAAGCCGCTTTCTTTATTTTATAGCAGTTTTAGTAAAATTACGTTCAATTGAAAGTAGAAAACCTATGTAAAAACTTATTAAAAAATTTACTTTTAAATGTTGGTCGAAAATCGATATTTTTGTATTTTCAATCAAAAATTTGTATATTTTTACGCCTGGGAAAGTAACAAAAATAGTGTAAACCATTCCTCAATTTCAATTTTAAAAAACCAGGGCTAAAAGTGCGATCATTTACCCGATTAACATTATCATGGAGGATGATTCGATCAACGAGTCCCCACGGCGATCGACGCTCCCCTTTCGGACGCCAGATCTAAAAATCATCATTTTCAAATATTTCTATGCAAAATTCCCACCCAATCCGTCATCAAATCGATCGTCGTGGCGCCGTTGTTGTACTCATTGAACTTGATGCACTCGTTTTTCAGCTTCTCCCTCGCATTTTCGGCCAATACCGCGTTGCCCTCGAGCAGCTGCTTTGACAGGCTCTAAAATCGATCATCGAGACCTGTTGTAAATTAAAAAACGGACCATCAACTGGCGAATCCGCCGTAGCGAGTCTTCGTTTCGTTGAAAACTTCCGAGGCATCGACCACTGAAATTAGCAGTTTTTTATGTGCAAAAAACAAGGATTACCGTCTGTAATTATATTCGCATCGGATCAGATAGAAAAAGCCGTCGGCGTCGTCCCAAAAAACCAGCAACGCTTGTCCCTAAAACGTGCTGACGATGTTGGAAGAAACCGGCGGTTTTTTTAGCTCCTTTACCAGTATTCTCATCAACTTTTTAGCAAAATTTTGGCACAAGAGGTAAATTATTTTAAACACTTTGAAAATATTTAAAAATTGCAAATTTTTCAAAAAAATCGATGGGATTGTCTTTATTGTTCGAAATTTCATCGAAATAGCTATATTTCAAGTGCAAACACATTTAGGAGATTGAAAAATGTCTGCAAATATGAAAATTATCCATTTTTGTCTGCAGTTTTTATTTAAAAAATAGTAAAGAGCACTAGCAAGCACTAAAGAACCAAATTTCCACATCACTGGCCCTGAGAATGAGCTCCATTCCCTCGTACGTGCGGTCAATCCAGCCGATATCGCTCGTCATCCGCGCCGCAACCCTGTTAACCACTAAAAGCCATTTAAATTCCTAATTATTCAGCTCACAGCGCCCGAAAATCTTGTCGGCCTCAATGTCCTTGCCAGCGCATATTTGGATCTTGTCAATTTCCTCGTCCCCGTGCAGCCAATCCTAAAAACCCATCCTCCAAAATCTGAGAATTTTACGGTTCTGGAGTGTTAGCGGGGCGAACAGTATTTTAAATAGCTTTATATTCAGAAAAATGAGAAAAAATCATTAAAATTTTCGACTTTTTCGTCAAAAATGTATGAAAAATGACCAAAAAACGTCAAACTTCCGAATTTTCAAGTGTTTAAAACAATTTCTTATACCTTTCCAGCAATGAAAAGGTACTAAAAACACTATAAAAATGCAGAATTTATCATCAACAAGCTTCCCCCCCCCCCCGCTAACAGTCCAGAACTCCAAAATCTACGCATTTTTACCGAAATCCTGCGCAGCAAAAAGGCGAATATGCTGTTGAGATGGGCCCTGGGGGTGAATCCGGTGATGCCGATGAGGAAATCTTTGGCCCGAGTCGATAACAGACATTCCACATTTCCCATAACCGCAAAAAGATGCAGCTTCTCCAGCCCGCGGATCTAAAGAAAAGGTTTATCGCAGCTAAAGGGAGACTCACAAAGTCGCTCCTCAAAAATCGCTCGCATTCGGCCACCCGGGCAATGAAATCGACGAACAAATGGTTGTAGATGAGCTCGGTGGGTTGGAAGTGTTCTGGAAATAGAGTCTATACTCGAAAAGTCCGTAGTGCACAATTTTTGCGATTTTGCTATCTATAGAAAGTTCTCCGAAAGGCGAGTTCGGGTATTCTCTCCAATTTTCGAAATTTCAGAAGTTTTTGGTCGATTTTCGGGATTTATCACGTAAAAAAGTTACCCGCACAGCGGATACAGCCTTACTTAAAACTGCAACGAAGTACAAGTACACTAATTACGGAATTCGTAAACGGATTGTGTCGTATTATCGCTGGGCGGATTTTTTGGACCGATTATGTGGGGGAAAATGGGGCTGGGCTGACCTGGCTACGGTGGTCAGGTCACCACATTGGGGCGAAGGCTGGCGGAGATAGGGGCCCCCGGGCGCCCGAAAAAAAGCTGGGGATTGCGATAAAAAGGCCGATTTAAAAAATTTCGACGTTATTAGCAAATTTGCGATTATACGATTTGTAGAAGAACACACGGCGCGTCTTTTGCGCACAAAATCATGGAAATCGTAGTTTGATTTTTACAGCTTATAGGGTCGGAAGTTTTCGAGGTTAAAAGTTAAGTATTTAAGTGAGCTTCAGGCTCGTTTCCGGCATAAAAGATCTTGAATTAAGGTAGTTTTGTGCGTAGATTCTGAATATGAGTTTTGTTTTTCCGTCCGAGCTCATATTTTCGAGATAAAAGCAAATTTTGGTGAAAATCATCCGGGAAACAACAAAATGTCGGGACATGGGTATGAAAGTACGCTGAAAACGATAAAATAGAAATGAAAAGTTAAAAACTTTATTTTGCTAAGCATTCGGCTTCTACTCAGTTAAGGCAATCGATTAGACAAACGAGATGGTACGTTAAGCTACTCATTACGGTGCTCCGTCATTTGAATTATGCCGTAGCCGGTCGACCTTCGTTGTTTAGCTGTTTCCGCTGTGACCCGTTTTCTCCCAAAAACTAAATTTATTCCGGTTGAGCTCCACCCAAACTGTGTTTCCTGAAATATATTTCAAAAAAACTGCCTTCGGGCTGTCAGAAAAAGCACACTGAGCAGCGTGATTTTTAAAACCCTTTTGCTACTTCTAGAAATAAGTCTGTTTCGTAAAAATGTTAGTAAACCGCAAACAAATTACTTTCCGAATTGGTAGAGAATATCTACTCGACTTTATCAGCTTTCAATAGATACCAAAATCGCAAAAAGCGGACGTAATAGACGAAAAGTCGTACCGAGAAACTGCTGTAGTTGAGCGACGGATGCGGCGGCTTTCGGCTCGGTGAACCGCGTCACTTTCATGTTCAACGAGAACCAAAATTCGTTGCCGAAAGAGAGGGGCACGTCGACGAACTAGAAATTCGTATTCGTCGAGTTGTCAAATAAAACTCGGAAGAAGACTGTGCGAAAAACGCGGGTCTTCAAGTCGTCACTGCCGCCCATCAACCCAACGATGCCATGATCATTTTCAGCTTCCCACCTAAAAAAGAGCTTTACGCGAAGCTTCTCCCTTACTCCAATGAAGCGATGAGCACGTCGATTGGGAGGAAAAAGACTTTGAAGGTGTCTGGGCCGGGGGAGAAGCTCAGGCACAAAGCCCCGTCCTCCATAATGCATTTGACGATTCCATGCTTCTTCGGCGTGTCTGTGACGAGCGTCAACAGTTTCGAAGAAGTGGATGCTAGCTGCAAGTTTTCCACCGGGGTCATCAACGGCAGAATTCTCGCCATTATCTCTGGCGGCAGCTTGTCCAGCATCGTTTCTCAAAAAATTCGACGCAATTTTTATTTTTATTCGCTTTTTAAATATTTTTAGTGGTTCTTGATTGATAGGAAACCATAAAATGGCTCCAATATGGTTTGAAATTTCGAAAATTTCGCTTTTTTCATCATTTTTCTAACCGTTTCGACCAAAAAGGCGAAAATTGTCGAAATTTGTTCAATTTTTATGGGTTTTTCGATCTAAAAAAAGAAAAATGATGCCAAAATGGTTTATTTTTCGTTATCGGGTCGTGCGAAACTAATGGAGAAAAATTGCCATCTCCCCCGCTAATAGACCAGTACCAAAAACAAGGTATTTTGCGGTTAGGTATCTGTCTTCTGCGTGGCAAAGCGTTCAAGATAAAATCCGCATTTTCATAACAAATTTATCGACCCGAAATATGTCGCATAACAACGTGGGGGAAAGCTGAAAAGCCAGTAACAAATAATAAATAAATGCATAACAAATGGGAGCAGTTCAAAAGCAAAAGAAAGTGCAATTGGCTACGCCTAAAGAACAAATTCTTGATAGTGAGGGTTGTGGGCGTCGATTTCTTCCTCGGAAGCCGGCTTGAATTCGTCGATCTCTGGCAGTACACCCCGCTCTTCAAAAGCCTTCGTAAAGTCGTAGGCGTGCCGAGCAGAGATGTCGATCTAAAGAAATGCTATCGTGGAGAAACATTGCTTCTCTGCTAACGGGGGGGGTAATTTTCTTTTTCCACCCATACCTATCGGTTAATAATATAGCGCATCTTTAACTAATTTTTGACGTTTTCGATGGGTATGTAATTATAAGTGTTAAAATTCGAAATCTAGATTTTTTGGTCATTTTGGTCATTTCCAAAAAGCCAAAAAAGTTTGGCTTTTGACAATTTTTCTATCAGTTTTTATATCTAAAAACTGGTCACAATGCATGCGCTATAGGGCGGTACGGAATTACTGGAGAAAAAAAATTGTCTCCACTGCTAATCCCCCCCCCCCTTTAAAAGACAAGGACCCAGAAAAACTACAAGAAATATTTCTGAATAATTTTCCCCTCCGAATCGATTCCTATACCCACCGGGTACCAGGGATCATGCAGCATGCCCCCATCTTCGCACCATCTCCACGGCGAGCAACGCACGTTTTTTGGGCGCCAAAGCTGCAAAAGGATATTTTTCGAATTGAAGCCTCTCTCCTACCGCATCCGTCATCAAGTCCATTTTCGTGGCACCCTTGTTGTACGCGTTGAACTTGATGCACTCGCCCGTCAGCTTGGCCATCACATCGCCCGACAGTTCCGGATTTTGCTCCGACAGTCGCGAAGCGAGACGCTGGAAAGCGGTATTGAAAAAAACCGCAAAAAAGACAGGCAAGTTTATCAAATAATCAAAAAAAAACGGTTACCATGAATTTGCGGATGCGGCGAAGGGAATCGGCATTTCGTTCGTAGCTGTCAGCCGGGCGAGCCCTAATATAATGCTCAGTTCAAATGCTCAATAATTTGCAAGCTTACCATCGGAATTTGTAATCGCATCGGATCAGGTAGAAACAATTGTAACAATTCTCCTTGCTATCGAGGTAGGCGATCAAGGCTTGTCCCTAACATTTGACAAGAATATGTATGTATGGTTCTTTAGCATTTGCGGGGAGAGGGACCAACTTTTTCCTGGCCGTGCATGTTGGCGCAGTAATCGAATATTAAGTGTTTTTACATTGTTTTTAGTAGGTGTTAGCTGCAAATGGAGTGGATAAACTTTAAAACCAGTTAGGAATTGTTTGAAAAAGTCGGAAGTTTGGTCATTTTAGGTCGAAAAGTCAATTTTTTTAACTAAAATTAATTTTTTAATAAAATTTGTAACGTTTTTATGCTCAAGAATAGTTAAAACCATCATGCAAACGCCTCCGCGATTTATTAAAAAAAATATAGGTTTGCGCCGAAGAAAAGTTGGTTTCCCCGGAGAATCTTCCCCCCTCCCCCCGCGAATCCTAAAGAACCATCCGTATTAGAGACTCACATCACTGGCCCTGACGATCAGCTGCATGTTCTCGTCTTTCCTAACGATTTTTCCAATTTCACGAAGGAGGAAGCGGTCAATGCTGTCGAGAACTGAAAAGGTTCGATAAAAAAATATACCCATTTCTTACCAATGTCGACGAGCTTGCGCTCACGTTTCAGATTCGACCAGATTTGCAATTTGTCAATTTCAAGGTTCCCCGTAAGCCAAGCCTGGAAATTATCAATTCTGGAAAAACCTTAAAAGCTCGTTACCATGATCTTTTGCGTCAAGTATCCAATCTTGGGTCCCGGATCCCTTTTACCATACAAGATGTTCCAATCGATGAACAAATCCTTGGCCTTGATGTCGTGCATATCGTCGAGAAAGTCAGAGAAGACTCCGATGTGCAGCTTCTCCATCGAACACACCTAAATTACCGAGTTAAGACCAAATATTTCCATGGTCGCCGTCCAAACTGCAATATTTCGAAAAAGCCAACCACTGGGCTGCGCAAGAACTGGATGAACTGGGTGGGGTTCCGCTGGCAAAGTGGAGTATCCTCCGACTTTGGAAACATGATGAACTGCGTAGGTTTGAAGTGATCTGAACAGAAAAATCGGCGCTAACACACTCGATACCAATAAATTGCTGGAGCTGCGGAATCGTACGGACCCCGTCCGGATAGGAGATTCGCGTCACTTTCATATTCAACGACGCCCAAAACTCGAGTCCATAGGAGAGACGTACACCGCGGAGCTAAAATTTGTTAAGTAAAACTCGCCTGCCAAGCAACGAACCTCAAAAACAGTGGAATTAGTAAGGAAGAGTCGGAGACAAATTGAGCGGTAGAAGCAATATTGCTTGTTGTCACAGCCGGCGATCAGCGGCCTAGATCGATTCAGCACTTGCATCAGAAAATCATCAATTCCATCCCGAAACCTAGGGCAAACACTACTTTTGCTAATCCAAATTCAACAAACGGTGGCAGGCTCGACTCCATAACCGCCATCTCCCGGCCTTCCAAGGCCGTCGGATCCGGGGCGACCCAGAAGCCCCACGGCTGATTCGGGGCTTCGCGAACGAGTACAGTTCCATACTTCTTCGGGTTCTCTTCGACAATTTTCCACATCCGAGGGGAAACGAGCGCCAACGATAGGCATTCATTCGGCGCGAGTAAAGCCAGAATACCCTCCATCACCTTCTCCGGCAGCTTGTTCAGCATCGTTTCGCTGGAAACCGCGGATCATAACATTTTGAAATGCTAGAACAGGTTTTTTGAAAAAGCAGGTTCTTTCGCATTATTGGCGGAAACTTTTTCTACGCACTCAATTTTTCTAATATAAATAGAGGAAGTCTTTCTAAACCTTTTAGCCGACCCCTTATTCAAAATTTTCAAATCCATATTAGAAATTACAAAAAATAGAGTTTTCGAACAAAAACGGCCAATTTTTCCCCAAAATTTCGACTTTTCAACAGAATTTTCGATATTTTTTCCGGTTCGAATATAGCTATCTGCTACTAAAAACAGCAGTAATAAAATAATTCCTATTAAATTCCTACGCACTAGCTAGCTACAAAAAATCCCCCCCCCCCCCGATACTGCAAAAGCACCTGGAAATGAGGTAGGTAGAATTCGGTCGTAGACCCGGAAAGTCTTTGCAATTTGTTTTTCATCGCCCAACCTTTTCATCACTAACAATTTATTAACTAAATCAGCCGTATAACAACGTGAGAAAAAGCCGAAAATGATTGAATGGGAAGAGGCTGGGAAAATAAATCGGCAATGCGGCTAATAGTAATGGGCATAAACATTCAAAAAATAACAAATCCAGCGTTCAAAAAGTAATTACGAACCATAATCGGTGATGTATTTATTAAAGTGGCCATTCCAAAACTTGATGTACTCGTCGCTGGCCGGCCTGAATTCGTCGACCTCTGGCAGAACACCCCTCGCTTCGTAAGCTTTCGTCAGTTGGTAGGCGTGCCGAACGGATGCGTCCAACTAAAAACAATGAATTTATAAGATCCCTAAAGCCAGAAATTGGTACTGAACTATTAGCAGGGGGGAAGTAACTTTCCCCAGTAAACCTGTACGGCCCTATAACATAATATAAATAAGTTTATAGTATTTTACACAATTTTCAGATCGAAAAAGCTCATAAAAACTTTTAAAACTTTTAGAATTTTTTTTTATTGATGGTCGGAAATACTTGAAAATGACCCAAAAGGCCATATAACCACCCCGCCAACAGTTCAGTACCGAATAATTCCCAAAAAAACATACCGGGTAAAGCGGGCAACGCAGAAGGTGGAGAGTCTGGGGTCCCCAAGACACTCCTCGCTCATCTTTCGTACGCCATAGCTGAAAAGCGGAAGAATTTGAGATTTCCGAACAGCATTCTCACCGAATCCGTCATCAAGTCGATCGTGGTGGCGCCCTTGTTGTACTCGTTGAACTTGGCGCACTCCTTTTTCAGCTTTGCCTTGACCTCGCGAACTCGTTTCGGGTTCCGCTTCATCTGTTGGTCCCATTTTTCCTGAAAGGTGAGCCATTAAAAATTTTGCAGGATAAAGTGAGACGATTCCCGATTTTTAACACGTACCATCAGCTCGGCAATGTTGCGGAGGGTCCGTCCGTTTTGTTGATAACTTCCGAGGCAACGGCCGCTGAATAAAAACATTATTTTTACGATCAAAGCCAAATTACCGCCTGAAATTGTAGTCGCAGCGGAGTAGCAAGAAATATCCTGCGAAACTGTGGAAATAGGCGAGCAAGGCTTGGCCCTAAAATCAGTAACTAACTCGTAATTTAAGAATAACTAAGTTATTAATTTCTGAGTAAAAAATAGCCATATTTAAGCTAGCAAAACTTTTAAAAACTTTAAAGGACACCTTGGCCAAAAATCAACCATTTTTTGTCGAAAATCGGTATTTTTGGTGCTTTTAAATCAAAATTTGTAGGTTTTGAAGGTTTAGGCACCGTATTAAACAGTTTCCAAAAATTTCCGATGTTTGAAATTTAGTAAATTGTTATTTGAAAAATTGGATAGCAAGAGAAAAAGCTGGCCGCCCCCCGATAATGAGCAAGAACCCGAAAAAGATGACATACATCGCTGGCCCTTCCGATGAGATACATGCCGGGGTATGTCCGATCGACCCATCCAATTGCAGGAGACAGATTGTCCAGGTCTAAAAACCGTCATCAAAAGAAACGCTCTCCGTTACAGTATGTCAGCAGCTGGTGAATGTGGCCGCACTCCGTGATGATCAGAGCGAATTTGTCGATTTCATCCGTCCCATCCAGCCAACGCTATAATGCGACGATTAAAGCGGATTTCGTTCATAATTTTCCGTTATCGGGGCGACCAACTTTTTTTGCTGCAAGCCCAAAAATGCCTAGTAGCATTATATAAAGTATTTTCACACAGTTTTTACGAAAACTTAACAAGAGTCCAACCGGAAAAACAAGCCAAAAACTTATAATAAGTTTTTGTTGAAATTTTGACCGAAAAATCCATATTTTTTGATTTTCTTTAATGAAAGTTTGTAAATTTTTTACGCGTAGGCCTAATAAAAACAGCTTATAAACGCTGTCTCAATTTTAGAAAATTTGGACCCTTGAAAAAAAGCTGGTTCCACCCCCGATGAGGCGAAAGCACCCACCCAAACGCGACCCGACACAAAATGGAGCACGATTGGCCAGTCGCCGATATCCCGTGCCTTGTTCATGGCGATCAGCAAATCTTTGGCGCGGATATGGGACAGACAGCGGATCTCGCCGATGAAGTAAAAGGAGACGTGCAACATCTCCAGCGAGCGCACCTGAAAAACACAGCTTAGATACTCAACAATGGTACTTTTGCATCATCGGGGGGCAATTTTTTATAATAGCCCAGAAATGCCTCGCATAGCAACCCTAAATGGCTTCCACAGTATTTTTAGCAAATTTCGCTATATTTCAATGGCAAAAACTATTCAAAAACTCTAGAGAATTTTCTAACGTTGAAAGTTTGGGCGAAAAATCGCGGTTTTCGAGTAGCTCGCCCTATAACATCATAGCACTCATTTTTCTATCCTTCACCCAGTCTTTAGATCTGAACGGCTCCAAAAAATCTAAAATTCACGAAATTTCTTGAACTTTTGGTCTAAAACTAAAACTAAAAAGCTAAAAATTTGTGGTGTCTATTGATTTTGAATGATTGTGAGAACTTTCCAGCCATCAAAAACTACCAAAAACATCGTAAAGATAAACTTTTATTGTCAAAAGGCGAAAAAATAAAAATTACCCCCCCCCACCCAGATAAATCGCAAGGGCTTTAAAATGTAAACCGACCGTGGGGCTTTGCAAGAACCTGTCGCGCGCTTCATTCTGGCCATGCTCGATCAGCAAGAATCGGTGTTGGACGAAACGGGAGGGCTTGAGGTGGTCTGCAAGAGATTTGTTCGCCAAGATATTGCTGCCTACCGATAATTCCCTGCAACTCAAAGAACGAGGGCGCATCCAGCGGATTGCACAGCTCTTCCACCTTCATGTTCAGCGAATACCAGAATTTGTTCCCGTAACAGCACATCAGGCTCGTCAACTAAACGAAAATGACCATTATTACGGAAAAAAAACAACGAAACTGGTACTGGACCCTCAGCGGGGACGGGAATTGGGTGACAGGACCTGTTACAAATAAATAGCGTATTTTCTAGTGTTTTTAGTAGTTTTTGGTTGCTAGAAAGTTAGAATAACATTTCAAAATTTCAAATTTCAAAAAAGTACCTTTTTGACCATGTTTCAGACATTTCGACCGAAAACCAAAAATCTTCGCAAAATTTTATAATTTTTCTGAGCTTTCTGTTTCTAAAACCTTTTTAAAATGCCATAAAAATGGTTATTTGTCGATAGGGTCGTACGAGATTCCGGGAAACATCGCCCCTCCCCCCGCTAACAGTCCAGTACCGATAAACATACCGATTTGATGGAGGAATTGGTGAGGAAGAGACGGAGATACCTCGCGCGGGCCGTATACTCCCTCTTGTCTTGAGAAGCTCCTGGAGGTGCTGTCGTAGGATCAGCCTTCAGGAGGGCCCAGCTAAAAGAATAGGTAAATTCCCTGTACGGATCTTTCGCATTATCGGGGGGGGGGACAATTTTTCCTAGAAGTCCAAAAACACCTAGTGACGTTATAATTATTTAGTAATGTTTTGTTTTAAGGGGGGAAAATTTTAGGGGGGAAAATTTTTTTTTTGGGGGGTGTTTAAAAATTTTTTTTTTTTTTAATTATTTTAATTTTTAATTTTTAAAAAAAAAAATTGGTTTTTTTTTTTTTTTATTTTTTTTTTTTTTTTTTTTTTTGTCTTTTATACAAATTCACCGTTTTCAAGCGAAAAACTTCGAAATTTTTGCAATTTTTGTAAGAGTCGTGGTTTTTTGTATTTTGCAGTATAAATTTTAACATTTTTGGTTTGGAAATAGCAAACGATTTAGAAACATTTCCTCTATCCATCTTAGAACAACTAGATTCATTATACAAAGCAAAAAGTCGGTCCCCGATCAGCTAATACTCAAAAACGAACCGTGGCAGTTGAGCGGCGGTGGGCACAATCTTGCAAACCCAGTCGATCGGTCCATCAACGTGCAATCTGATGCCCCATTCAGAGGGCGGCTCGAAGATGAGTGCGATGTCGTACTTCTTCGGCGTCTCCTCGACAATTTTCCACATTCGGGGAGAGACACCGGCCAATTGTAGCCGATCCTGTGGGTTCAGTCGATCGAGAATTGTCTCCATCACGCGTGGGGGAAGTTTGTTCAGCATCGTTTCGCTAAAGTGGAAATAAAGCAAAGGAAAGCAAGGCGTAGTGAAAATAAAACTGAAAGAAAAGCGAAAGAAAGACATTTTATCCAGTTTGGTTCGTTCGCGAGCAAAAATCCGAAAATTTTCGATTTTTCAAAATTTTCAACTAGAAAGTAATTTTCTGTTTTGGCTATACCAGTGAAAAAGACGGCTTCGCGGCCCTTTTCCATGGACCCCGTTTAAAAACCATCGATTTCAATAACTTCTCTTTTAAACTTGCGGCGCAAGAATGTGAGTCAATGAGCCATTGCCTACGCTAGCGTTGCCCTAGAATCGATCCTAACGCAAGATTAATCTTTGAGCCCGCGGCGCTAGCTATGATTTTTCTCCCGTTTGGCCTACGGCTAGTGTTGGCTTTCGGCCTGAAAAGTCCGGCGGACTTTTTGGACGTCCGATGGAAAACGATCAAAATTGACGATAATAAAAGGTTTTCATAGTTTTTCTAGCAGTTTTTTTTACAGTTTGTCGCTCGTAGATCACAACTTACTTCCCCGCCGGGGTTTTTTGTTTTCATTTTTTCTAGGCAAACGCGATAACGTTCCAAAATAGCCATTTTGACCATGTTTTTAACTTTTCGTCTTCCTGCCGCGAAAACGAAACAACAACCTACGGCGCAAGGCCCTGGGTCAAGGAACCAACGTTAAATAAAGGAATTTTGAAAAACAAAACAAAGGTGTGCCTGGCAAATGTGTTTCTCCACCTCCATGCCAAAAATCAGCTCGAAATTCGGGCTGACGGCCGAGAAATCGTCATTACAGAAAACAGACATACTTTTTTAGCTTATAGGATAGGATTTTTTGCCATTTCTCGGGTTTTCGATGGAATATGAAATATTATAGTCGAGTTAGTTGGAATTTATCGATCGAATGAAGAAGATAAAACGGCTGCATATCCAGTCTTCGGGTTGTTTAGCCTTTCCGGTGAAACGCAAGTGCCACTTTTGCGTAATTCCCGCCCCGTCCGAATTCTCGTTGAACCACATTTTCATATACCTTTTTTGGCGTCGTAATTCGCATTTAATCCCATTTTTTTCAGCGAAACGATGCTGAACAAACTTCCTCCACGTGTGATGGAGAAAATTCTCGGATTGGTCGATCCGATGGATTACATCGAGATGTCCCTTGTTTCGCCGAGGATGCAGAAAGTCGTTGAAGAGACGCCGAAAACTTATCGCCGCATATATTTGGTGTACGATGAGTCTGGGGAGCGGATGACGCTTTGGATGGTGACGAATCGCATGGAAACCCAGCTCGAAATGTCGTCCACGGACCGCGAGGAAGTTGAGGAGATTATTGAGGGAGAGCACGAGCGCCTTCCGCCCCGGACAGTCACACTCCCGCCGGATTGTTCTGATCTCCTCGTGTGGATTCACGCGCCCGCATTCAAACTCTACCTGTCAAATTCCATCGTTGATGAGGTTCGTTATAAAATCCCCAATTCGCTTTTTTCAACTTTCCACCTAGGATCCAGTTTTTCTGACAGCGCTATAAAAAGCGGTTCAAAACGTAAAAATGAGATCGTTATGTTTAAAAACTTCAAAAAGTTGATTTTTCGAAATAAATGGCCTAATTTCGACCAAGCTTGCATATTTACACTTTTCTAAGTCTTTTCGGATGGTTTTTGACTCGAAATATGGTTCAATTTTGCAAAATACTTGCTAGGAGGTTGCTAGGCTTGTAGGAAGCTTGGGTATTGCGAAAGAACTCGTCAACTCTTCGAAATTTGTTACGAGCTTTCCTAGCTCCACAAAATTTACTCGAATTTCAGGCTCGTGGCTTGCCGCTCGCCCTCGGAAATACGTTCTGGACGTCGTTGAATATGAAAGTGACGCGAATGATCAATCCAAAAGGCGCGGCTTCCACTGCCCAACTGCAGCAATTTATCGGTGCGTTTATGCGGGGGTTTTTGCAGAGCCCTTGTTGTTAAAGCCAGGATAAACCTAAGAAACGCACGCGTTACATCGTCGTATTAATTATAGCTTTTTTGCAGAGCACGTGAAGCCCGCCGAGTTCTACTACCACACTTGTCTCAACGATCATTCGACGAGCCACGAGGAAAGTGCAGTCTTTTTGCAGAGTCCTGCTGTGGGTTTCCTCTAAATCTATTACTTAAAAGTGCCGCGTGCCCCCGTAGTTTTTATTTTTTGAGTAATTAAATTGCTCTTCAAGTGGAAAAGTTATCTAAACACTTAGAAAAAAATAAAACTAGAATAGAGAAAAAAAATAGCAGGTCAACCAGCAGCGTTTTCTCGGTCGGAAAATCGATATCTTTGTATGTTTTTTCACTGACATTTAGAAACGTTTCACGTTTACTAATAGAAAAATACTATTTGGAACCACTACTTCAATTACTCTAGGAGATTTGGATTGTTGAAAAAAGTTGTTATCCCCCTCGCTAAGCATCTTTTTTGATTTAGTTGCGTGCGGCGAAGACGCTTCACCTGGTGCTCGAGACGACAAATCTCTTCTGGATACACGCGCTTCGGCCCAAAGACTTGCTGCTCGTTATCAAAGGCGACGACGGTGATCCCGCTGAACTGGTCCATGTCGAGGTCTTTGTTACTGCACTCATCCAGGTACCGTTTCGCCCTTGTTATACCAAAATGAGACTATATAAATCCGGGGGACCACCCTTTTCCTCTCTAGTGGTTAGTAAATTCAAGCTAGGTTCTTTCGCATTATCGGTGGGGGAGGTGTATTTTTTGTATTAGTCTAGAAATGCCTGGTGGCTTAATAGCAGGATTTTCATCAAGTTTTCAGTAAAATAAAACTAGAAAATCTTGCCAAAAAGTCTAAATTTTGGTGGAAAAATCGATATTTTTGCATTTTTAAATAAAAATTTGTCACGCTTTTACGTTTAGGGATAGTCAAAGACCGTTTAGAAACACTTCCAACGATTTTCTTCTAAAAACAAATTTTATACATTTTTTGCAGCGTTGGCTGCACGGCACGGAAGAATACGGGAAAATCCAGATCGAATCCGGTTTTTACAGACAGCTGGGTGCTCGTCTTTTGGCACGTTAGTCTCATATGCATTTTCATGAGCAATTTTTAGTGGTCGATAAGCTGGGCCGGATGATGCGCTCTGAAATGGGATGGATCGATCGGAAATACGAGGGAATGGAGCTCATTCTCAGAGCCAGCGATGTGGGCTTGTACAAGAGAATATTATGCACTATTTTTAGGGACAAGCCTTGCTGGTCTATTGGGATGAAGAGAATGCCTGTTTCTACCTCCTTCCCTGCAACTATAATTTTCGACGGTAAATGATTGCATTTTTAGCAAATTTTCGGTTCTGGACTACTAGCGCAGGGGATATTTAGCAGAAAGGACCTGTTGATAATATATATTATGTTTTTAGTGATTTTTGAATTGCCAGAAAGTTATAAAAGTGTTTTTTAAATAAGAATTTTTAAAAATCTATAATTTTGACCTTTTTGGTCATTTTTGTAAATTTTTCACCAAAAAGTCAAAATTTTTATGATTTTTTTTATTGTTTTTATGTCTAAAAACTGTGTAAAATGCTATAAAAATGGTTTATTTTTGTTCTAGGGCCGTAGAGAATCACAGGGAAAGATTTGGTCCGCCCGCTAACCGTCCAGAACCAAATTTTTATAGGAGTCGCTGTCTCGGAAGTTACGAACGAAACGAGGCGGCTCTCGCTAGGATTTGTGGACTGATCGTCGGTTTTACTCTAATTATAGCGACTTTGCATGTATTTTTATGAATTTTTATTTTTCTTAAAAATAAATCAGAGAGCTAGACAGCCGCTTTTTAAACAGATTTAGGACCAAAATAATTTTTTTAGATAATTTGAAACGTCTAGTAATAGTCGAGTAAAACATTAGTGTATTTTCTTCATCGTGTTTTCAGCATTTTTCGACAAATAAAGTTTGAAAAATTGTAAATTAGAAGTTTACAAAGTTTGACTTTAGAAGATTTACCATCATTTTTACCGTTTTCCAAAACAATTACAATTTTGATTGATCATTATTTTAACGTTCCTTTGCAGGTCCTGGCCGAGTTTCGATCTCGGTACATTTTGGAGCTTGCAGCGGAGACGCTGAAATGTGTCGAGAAGGAGTGCGTCAAGTTCAACGCGTACAACAAGGGCGCCACGCAGATGGATCTGTTGACGGACGCGGTACGAGAAAACGGAATTTTGAAGGTCATTTAAACCGATTTTTTGCAGATCTGGCGCCCAAAATCCCAGCGGCGCTCCCCGTGGGCAACAGTTGACGGTCGTATCGAGCAGTCGGCCACCTATCCGGTTAGTTTTCGTCGGTAAATGAATGAATTACCGGGTTCTTTTGCATTATCGGGGGGTTGGCTGAAACCTTCTAAGCCGCTTTTCAGCGGGTTTTACAACGTCTAAAAGTACAATTTTTTGCTGAAAACACAAAACCTCAATTTTTCGACCAAAAATGCCCGATTTTTGCTATAATTTCAACAAAAATTTTTCCGATTCAACTCTATTAAAGTTTTTCGACTGTGTTTCTATTTCAGATTAATTAAATACTAAATAAATTTTCAGTTTAATTACATGTCTAATATCTAAAACTCTATTGAACTACTTACTGCTAAATTGCTAGGAATTCTTACCCCCGATAAAGCGACAGAACCACGAGTTTTATGTCGACTTTTGACGCTCTAAATGTTTCAGTTGAACCCGATCCACTGGCGCGCGTACGACTACGCGAAGGCGCTCGAGATGACGGGCCGACTGCCGTCATTCCCACCGATAAATTGATTTCTTAAATTTCCACGTTGCTATGTTTTCCATATGGTGCTTGTTATGTTTTTTTTTTTGATGAATGCAAACTTTATGGAGATAAATTTATTCTAGGGCAATGAGAAAAAACTGAACAAAAAAAACAGGTTAAAAAAGGCTACTAATAACGTTAGGTACGCTTTCGATCATCTAACTGTAAAGTGTTTTTACTCAACTTGGAGTTTCGATTCGGGACCAAGCGCATCGTGTGCAGAATTTTTCGCTGATTCCGAATATGTTTTCCAAATTTGCTACGGACTTTTATTTAAAAAATCATTTTTGGTAACAGTTAGGTCGAAAAATGCCAAAAATTCAGACGCTGGCCCACTATTCCTTGTTTGGGGCTCTGGTTCCCAGGGGCCCTGAAGTACCCTCTGACAGCACCCTACCCAGTTGGCACCATGGTGCATTGGCAAAGTACTCGCTTGCCAAGCGCAGCGCGGCGGTTCGAACCCCCGCCCCGCATCATTTCTTTTGCTTTTTGCATAAAAATCTCATTTTTTATCTAAAATTCTTGTTTTGAGCTGTAGGATGCTTGTTGAGCTAACGCCTAGTCAATTTTGACGTTGTAGTTAATGAAGAAAATCGAAAACTATAACGATACCTTCATTTTAGTGAAAACTAGGGTCATAATTGCCGTATAACTTTCAGAATTACGGTCCGTAGCAAATTTGGAAAACATATTCGGAATCAGCGAAAAATTCTGTACAAGATGCACTTGGTCCCGAATCGAAACTCCAAGTTGAGTAAAAACACTTTACAGTAAGCTGGTTTTTGGCTTAGGAAAAAGAAAGCCTTGATAGTTAGAACGGAATTTCCGGGCGTAATCTTTTAGACCTGATCTCGTTTTTGACCAATGCGAAAGGCTTGCAGGGTTTTTTGGGCCATGACTCAGGGCGAGAGAGAGGGCGAGAGAGAGAGCGCGAGACAGACAAACTGCCGAACAGACAATCGAAAAAACCGGGCCGATCGCAGGTTGGTAGAACCCTTTTTCGAGGGGAATGGTCCCCTGTATAGCCAAGGCCATTTCCCCCCTTCCGCTTTTCGCTTTGGTTTCCCCCCGAGGCCGATACCCTCCGATTTCGTCAATAGGGCAAAACGTTCCGAAATTCCTGGATTTCCGTTTATTTTGGCACAAAAACACTTCGGAAACTACAAATTACAACTATATTTGACTAAAAATTACATAAAATACCTAAATACCTTAATTTTCAAAAACTCTAATTTTTTTTGCTGGATCTATTAAAACACGATATACAGGGTGGTCCAAAAAAAAAAGTGAAGTTTGCACTGAAATATCCCGCGAACGAAAACGAATCGGACCATCGTTACCTTGCCAGAATGCTTAAATATGCTAGGCATGAAGAAATAACACAAGTTATTTTTTAAGATTTTTGACGACCAGTCGTTAAAAAGTTTTGAACATTTTTAAAAAAGTAAAAAACTTTGAAGCGATTAAGTATGGAACTTTTTATGAGGTAGAGAGATTCCAAGGGTATCAAAATGAAGCTCTTGGAATGCGCTATCAAACGCGTGGTAAAGAATTTCGATCGGTTTAACTAGCCGTCAATAGGAGCGTTCGGAAAATCCGTACTTTTTGGGGAAATAATTCCAGATAAAATTTCCTTACCATCCGATCTTTTTGATATTTTGCGGTTAGCAATAGATATACAGGGTGTCCCAAAAAAAACGACCCATCTGGCATTTCGCCATGTTACATCCAATCGACCCCAAATTTCGACCAGAGGTCTATCAGACCCTAAATAACAACAATCCTGACTTATAGCCCTGTAGCTACAGTCGTTCTCGAGTTATAGCAGAAACAAACTTTATTTTCGATTTTTCATAGTGTTTTCGTGAAATTAGACCCCCTAAACATTAAGTGAAAATGATCCGGTAGGCATGCTTTACCCTAAAAAAATTTTTCCAGAGTAAAATTAATTAAATCGGCTTTGATTTAAGCGATTTTTACAACGCAAAATTACCCAAGTTCTTAAGCGGAATTAAGGGATTCGCAGCCGGAAGTCGATGCAAATCGATGCAAAGTCCAAAAAGATAGCCGAAAAAACGGTTCAGAATCGCGGGAAAAACAGTATTTTCGTTATAACTCGAGAACGACTGTAGCTACAGGGCTATAAGTCAGAATTGTTGTTATTTAGAGTCTGATACACCTCTGGTCCAAATTTTGGGCTGATTGGAGGTAACACGGCGAAATGCCAGATGGTTCGTTTTTTTTGGGACACCCTGTATAACTACTAACTTTTGGCATCAAAAATTTTCAAATCGAGATCAAAAAAATTTTTGGCACTTTGCCAATTCGACCGAATTTGTAAGTTCTAGGCTCCTTTAGTTGAAATTGTAGCATGGTTATCTTTGGCAAACAGGATTGCATGTAATACGTACAAAAAATTTTGGCAGCAAGGTGCTTTTTATGGTCAATTCGGAGGCGCCCATTCCGGAAAAGTACGGATTTTCCGAACGCTCCTATTGACGGCTAGTTAAACCGATCGAAATTCTTTACCACGCGTTTGATAGCGCATTCCAAGAGCTTCATTTTGATACCCTTGGAATCTCTCTACCTCATAAAAAGTTCCATACTTAATCGCTTCAAAGTTTTTTACTTTTTTAAAAATGTTCAAAACTTTTTAACGACTGGTCGTCAAAAATCTTAAAAAATAACTTGTGTTATTTCTTCATGCCCAGCATATTTAAGCATTCTGGCAAGGTAACGATGGTCCGATTCGTTTTCGTTCGCGAGATATTTCAGTGCAAACTTCACTTTTTTTTTTGGACCACCCTGTAATCCGATTCTTACTGTATTTAAATCGTTAAAGCTATCAGGAATCAATCCACAAAACTACATACCACAAAAACGGCTCATTTTTTACTGCTGATGACGAGAAATGCTGCTAATTTTCCTCCTATTTCCTTTCGCCACTGCCTGGTTCGATTTCCGCTCCGTCCAATCGGTTAGGTGAGTTTTTTGGCAATTTTCGAGGTAAAATACAAGCTATAAACTACCTTTTGAGGTTAAGAATTCCCAAAAAAAACATACAGGAATTTTTCAGAGCGACAGGGCGGTTGCTTTGCGCCGGTTTGCCTGCGAAAAACGTCTCGGTCCGGCTGTATGACGACGATTTTTGTGGGTTTAAAACTTCTAGAAAAATCTATTATATTTTTCTAGTTGGCAAGGACACGATGCAGCTGGGGAGGACGAATCATGAGGGCGTTTTTGAAGGTGAGGACGGGCTAACGGGACGAAAATTGGCTTTTTGAAGCTTAAAAATCAGCTGAAATTTGATAAGAAACTAATAGTACTTTCGCATTATTTTATACAAAAAAATAGCTTTACAAGTCGTACGTACGTACTTTATTAAAAAATGTCTCTAAACCTCTTGAAAAAAGCAACAAATCAAAAAAGAGTTGTTTCTGTCCTCTAAAACATACTTTCCTATAAAAATGATGAATCTAAGGCTATTTTAATTGTTTTCATTAGAAAGTCCCAATTCTCATTATTTCGCATGCAAAATAGCTTTTAAAGTCGATAGAAAACGGGATTGGATTAAAAAAAATGCCTTCAGACGCTAGAAAAACCGCAGAAATTGAAAAATCTGTCTTTTAAAACACAATTTCCTATCAAAAAAGATATAATCAAGTCAGTTTTATTTTTTTGTAAGAAAATGAAGAAAGTTAGTAAGCTTTAAAATAAAGTAGAAACTAAAACCCGAATTTTTGCAGTAGAAGGCATCGATGAGGAGATCAGTTGGATCGACCCGTATCTCGACATCTATCATCAATGCGAAATTGATAATGTCGAAGAAAAGAGGGTAATTTTGATACAATTCCTAATGCTTTTAAACACTATAAACTATAATAATCATGTAATCTCAGCGTTGCACCCGCACAGCGACCATCGGCATCCCCTCCCACTTCATAACCCCGCTGCCAATCCCCGAGAAAACGTTCCAACTCGGCGATTTTGAGCTCAGAAATCTGTATGCTGGCGGGCAGAATGGAAAGCAGTGCAGTGGTTATTATTAAGTATCGAAAATAAACTAAACTTTTTGATAAGATCGTTCTCGGCTCGGAATTTCATTGCGTAATCGAATAGAAATGATACTTTTAATCGATTCAGCCAGATAAAAATGGTAAAATCAGCCGTCAAAAGCCCTTTAAAGGGCTGCCGACGGCATGTGTCGATCCCCCCTCATCAACAAATTGGCAAGTAGCCAACAGGGGAGAGAGCGCGCCCAGGGGTCGGGCGCAGAGACATTTTCTTTTCCGCGCGTAACCGATTGACTATGCCGTCCGCAACCCTTTAAAAATTGACCTGCGTAATCGAATAGTTATTTTTCCTCGACCGTACTTTCCAATGAACGATTTATAAAGGAATTCCGTGTATACAAACAACAATTGATGTTTTTCACAAAGCCTCAAGCTAACAGTAAAGATTTATTATCAACACCAAATTTTTAAGGATCAAAAATAACATCGAAAAATCCATTTTTAACAATTAAATACGCTTATTCATTCCGGGGGCGGGGGAAGGTACGGGGATTTGAGGCGAACGTCCGGGAACGGCTTGAATTCCTCGACATCCGGCAGCACACCCGTCTTTTCGAAGGCCTTCGTGAATCTGTAGGCGTGGAGCAGGGAGAGATGACTCTGAAAACAATCTGTTAATTTAGTTTAAACTTTACAACAGATTTTTCTCCTTATCGGGGGCCTAATTTTTTGCAAAGAGTCCAGAAATGTCTAGCAGTACCATAGTTCAAGTGGTTGAACGATCTAAAAACTTTGGAAATTAGGCCGAAAATCGGCTATTTTTGGTCAAAAAACCAAATATTTTCGGAATTTTTAATAGTTTTAGATTGTTTTTATAGCTAAAAACTATTTAACATTCCATAAAAGTTATGGGGTTGTTATGGGGCCGTAGAGAATCACAGGAAAAAAATTTGCCCCTACCCCCCCGCTAACAGTCCTGAACCATAAAAATGTTAGTTCTTGCATTTGAGAATGGCAAAAAACCGGATTTCACTCACCGGATAAATCGTATAGCCGGGATCGCGTGTTGCCTTCAGACCCCACAGCGATTGGCGCTGGCCTTTCGGGCGCCAGATCTAGAAAAAATATATAAGAATTCCATGGTTTTCAAGGCGAATCCGTCAGCAAATCCATTTTTGTGGCGCGCTTGTTGTACTCGTTGAACTTGCTGCACTCCTCCCTCAGCTTCTCCTTCGCATCGCCGGCCAATTCGGGGCGCGAGGCGGCGAGATCCGAGACGATACGCTAAAACAGTCAATAGAGCCCCTGGACGCAAAACGATACCATCAAATCGCAAATGCGGCGGATCGACTTTTCGTTTCGTTCGTAACTTCCGAGACAGCGACCCCTAAATATGAGATCTGTCTTATTTTTCTTTTTGGTTCTTTGGCATTTCGGGGGGCAACTATTTTCAGGATCCAATTTTTCAAATCTAAATACCGGAAGGGTTTCCTAACTATTTTTTACTATTCTCAACCTTAAAAACTTAACACATATTTATCAAAAACTACAAAAAAATATAGATTTTTCGAAAAATGTCGCCATTTAGATCTTTTCTTAGTTGAAATTTAGTGAAATTCCACGAGAAATACGATAATGCTAAAGAGCCCGTAATTCAAGACAACGCTTACCTTCGGAAATTGTATTCACATTGTATCAGGTAGAGGCAGGTCTCCGGCTCGTCCCAAACGGCCAGCAGCGCTTGTCCCTAAATCTTAGGATAAAGATATTCGAATAAAATGGCGTACATCGCTGGCCCTGATGATGAGATCCATTCCCTTGTATGTCTGATCGATCCATCCGAGTTGTGGCACGAACTCCTTGATGAAATACGCAATAACTAAACATAACAAAATATATAAAAACATTATCTCTTACGTCCATCCATGATATTCCCGCTCATATAAATTTGAATCTTGTCGATTTTGTCGATCCCCGTCAGCCATCCCTGAAAAGTTGTGATTGCCCGAAACGCAGCTGATCAAAAAAAAAACCAGAATCCTTGTGTACAAGTAGTCGAAGAGGTGCTGGCCATCGTTGCGCTTGGCGATCGAGCAGCCGATGAGCAAATCTTTGGCTCGAATCGGCATCAGGCAACCAAGATCTCCAGTGAAGGGGATCACTTGCAGAATATCCAGCGAACGCACCTAAAAATCATCATGCTACCGTCGATTCTACGGTATTGGACTGTTAGCGGGGGGTCAACAGATGAGGCAAATTAATTGTTGTTGCTTCTATTGAAAATAGCTGGTGAAACGCTATCTAACGTCTTTATAGCGTTTTTTTTGCAGTTTTTAGTCGCCAGAAAATTCCAAAAATATGTTGAAAACTTTCTGACCTTTTTGATCATTTTTCCTATATTTTTCTGCGAAAATTTTTGTACATTTTTACCGGCTTTCTATTTCACAAAAATATATCGAAAAACCGCGTAGCAAGCTATAAAAATGGTCTATATTTAGTTATCGGGCCGCGCACGATTACTTCGAAATGACAAACCCCATTTTATCCCCCCCGCTAACAGCCCAGTGTCAATTCTATCTAGCAGCATCAACACTTTCTAATGTGACTACCACTAACCGTGTCGCTCTGGAAGAATCTTTCATAGCCCTTGGCATCGGCCTTGATATCCGTGAACAACGTGTCGAAGATAAAGTCCCTCAGCTTGAAGTGGTCTGCAAAAAAAATGGATCGAAACCCGTAGCGCGTACCGACAAACTGCTGGAGTTGCTGAATTGGCGAAACGAGCATCGGATGAGCAATAATCTTCACTTTCATATTCAACGAAAGCCAAAATTCGATGCCGAAGCGAGTGACGGGGCCTCTAGCTGAAAACGGGGCTTGAAACCTGTCAGAAAAGGGACAGCGGTTCTTTCGCATTATCGGGGGGAGGGGGAACCAACTTTTTTCTTAGGACTTAACTTTTCAAATATAAATGGTGGAGTTGGTTGGCTAAATGGTTTTTTACTACTAAATGTGAAAACTCTCCAACTTTTTCTTTGAAAAATACCAAAAAATATCGATTTATCGGCCAAAAAAGGTTGCTTTTTGACCAAAGTTTCTACCTTTTCGACATTTTTTAAAGTTTTTAGATAGTTTTTCTAGTTTCTATATTACGAAAACACTATTCAAGCACTTTCTATTAATTTACTAGGCATTTCTAGATTTATAAAAAAAAAAGTTTGGTCCCCCTTCCGATAATGCGTAAGTCCCGGTATAGACAAGCCTGTTCAATGGTGGCATTCGACAGAAAAAGCTTCATCAAGCATCCGTAGCCAAAGGAGTCAAACTCATCGAAACGAGACGGAATTTCTTGGCGATACTTGACCGGGTAAGAGACGAGAATTTCGTCGACGGCTTCGCGGCACTCGAAGAAGCCGAGATACAGCATATCCGTTTTGACGGGCCCGATGCAGCGAACGATTCCATACTTCTTCGGCGTCTCTTCGACAATCTTCCACATCTTTTGAGAAACGAGCGCCATTTCCAGGTGAGCATTGACGTCGAGTAGGCCGAGAATTGTCTCCATCATGCGTGGCGGAAGTTTGCTCAGCATTGCTTACCTGAAATTCGAGTGATTGAAAAGCGCAAAAATTGTAAGATAAGGACGCGGAAAATGGTGAAAAGCAGCACGCGATTTCTACAGCTTTCGACGGATTAGAGCGCGAAAATCTGCATGCTGGATGCCAACATGGCAAACAATGTGTTGATTCGTATTCACTGTCGAAAATAAATAGCTCTTATCTACCTCCAAAATACAAATTTCGCCGCCTCAACGAATCAGTTTCAGCTTACAGAGCTAGTCAATTAAAACTATTAAAATCAACCCGAAGAAACTTCTAAAAAGGCTTAAATCCATTGGTTGCATAATCCATAGAAATGCTTCTTCCAGTCCGTACTTTCCAAAGAACGATTTATAAACGAATTCCGACTCAAAAATCAATAACAAAATGGCGACACATAAATACGAAAAACAATGTGAATAGTATCAAAACGGAATAAATGGTAAAAATTGATACTCAATACATGAGGCCGAGCTTCTGCTTTCTCTTCCTGGATGCCAGCAACCCAATGGGGCGATTTCCGAAAACGTATCCCCCGTCCATTTGAACCTTCGCACGCTCGAAGTCCTAAACAAACATTTATTCATGAATTTAAGATTAAAAATACCTCTTGACTTTTGAAGGACACAAAGCCGAAGCCCTTGCTCTTGTTCGAACGGCCGTCGCGGACTACCTGAAAATACAAAGTTTGGTGCTTTGGCATTATCGGGGGATCAACCATTTTGAAACGATAGTTTTCAAATATAAAAAGAGAAAGGCTTTTTGCACAGCTCCCACCCACTATGCCAAAATGAAAAATGTCAAAAATATTTAGAAACAACTCAAAAAAAATAAAGATTTTTTCGACCAATTTTGAAATTTTAGACCGTTTCCTGGTTTTGTTAAAGCAGTTTTACTTAAAGCATAGCTAAATTTAACCAAAAACACTTGAAAATACCTACTATCACGTTCCTAGCCGTATTTTGATTTATAGGAAAACTTAGCCCCCAATTTTGCAAAAGTACCATCATTTACAATTTCAAAAATTACATACCTTGGCCTTGACAAAGGACGGGTATTTTTGGAAGGCCTTGGCCAGCAGCGTTTCCGACACCTCAGGGCCCAGATCACCCCAAAAGAGACGGAAAATGTTGGCCGAATCTTCTTCTACCTGCAAAAAATATTTAATAAGGCAAAAAAATCTGAATTACCTGTCCGCCAGCCGTTCGCACAAATTTCTTGCCGACCGGCCGCGACTTCGTCGCATCACGACGTTCCTTGTGTCGTTTTCGGTTGATCGCGTCGATATCCGAGGGGAGCGCCTCAAAAAAAAAGTAATTTTAGGAAATAAAAATCTCTTAAAATTAAATCTGCCTATAAAAATGAATCATTAAATAAAAAACTGCTGAGTCAATTCAGAAATGCCTAGTAATGCAAAGGAACAAAAAATTGAATTGAACTTTGGCTCGGAATATGTTTATTTTTGCAGTTTCCCCACAAATCAAGAAACGTCTGATTACGCAAACTTTTTTCTAGTGGTGATGATAAAATCCAGCGCCATTTCAAGTGGATTACCCATTTAAAATTTCGAAAATGTTCCAAAATTGCGAAATTTGCGTTAAAAATCTAGATTTTTGTATTTTTACGACTAAAGGAAGTGAAAATATTGTAGAGACACTTTATTATATTCATATTCAAAAAAATTGGAGGGAATCCGCTGCAAAAACTTACGGACAACTTTGGCGCTTCGGATGGAGGCCAGCGGCCGGCGAACGCGGGCCCACTTTCGATGGTCGCCCCGGGCATGTTGGCTCCCAAATTTGGCAGCGACTGTGTCTTGGCTGGGGCGACGCTGGCCACGCGCAACTGAAAAATTACATTTTTTTGAGTAGATACCTCAATTTTAGAGCCAAAATTTTCTTCTTACGGAAAATCATGAAACTAGGTAACTAAGTTCAAACCTTTGCCCTTCTACTTGTCGTGGCTCCCAAACGTATCTGTGGCGGCTTGAAAACGCTGGGCGCGGCCACGATGTGCGCCCCATCGGAGGTGATTGTCGTGCGCGGGGCTTTGGCCGGCTAAAAAAAGCAGCGAAATCCATAGAAAAATACGAATTACGTACCCGACTGTGCCCAGCTTCGTCGGGTTCGGCGTATCCCTGGACGACGACGTCGTTGGTGGAGTTGTTGATCACCATCGGGTTCTGCTCGGCGCTGGCGTTGAAAAGGCGTTTGCCTCTGGCCCGGCTCACGGCTGCCTGGAAAACCCAAAATTCAATAAGGATAAATAAAGAAAAATTATAAATAAATTAATACTACACAACTGATATTTGGGTTTGAAAATGACCAAAATTTCGACTTTCCAAATATTTTTCTAACCTGTTTTTAGAGTTTTTGCTGCAAAAGCTGCCTAGTTACTTAAAAAAACATCGAAAACATTTCTATGTACTGCAACTAAAAAAAATTTGGTGCTTTTCCATTATCGGGGTGGGGACAAAAAGCCCGAAGCCCCTAGTAACGCAATGCTACGGGTTTTTTTTATAGTTTTTCGCCATTTAGCTGTTTTCCAAGAGCTAAAACTAGCGCAAAAACCCCGAAAAAAAGCGAAAATGTTTGCCTTTGGTCGAGGAATCCGCACCTTTTTGTATTTATCATTTTTTAGATAGCACCCCCCCCCCCGATATTTCCAAAGCGTCACTACCTAATTCTGGACTACTTTTCGCGAATCACGTCCCGATTTACCTTCAAATAGTATAGGTATCGCGTCCAAACCGCATATCCGGTGATTTCCGGGCAGTTAGTGTCCGGGGGGCACAGGGCGCATTTGAGGAGATTGTTCCTTGGGGGGAGACAATCAAAACATAGCCAGGCATGTCCGCACCTCAATAGCATCGGAAGACGATCCATACAATCTGCCGGTTTCTTGCATCCTGGACACGTCGGAAGCGCCAGCTTCGCGCCGATGGGGATATTGACCAAGCGAGAAGAGGCGAGCGCGGGCTGCTTGAGGAGCTTGAGGATCAGCTGGGCGGTCTCCTGCTTCCCTCGGTCGTCTGTGCAGCAACTACGGCAGTTGACCTCTGAATTGTTTCCCACGGTCGGTAGTCTTCTTTCATCTTTATCGTCGAATAGGAGGTTGCATTTTCCACACTTGAAGGCGAAAATTAAGTCCTTTTTACGCTGATGATCTTGATGCTGCTCGTAATTTTCGATGATTTCCGGCTGAGTTTCCGCGTCAAATTGCCGCTTGTCATCGTGAGGCCGCGGTTTCCGATGTTGCTGCTCACTTTTAGGGTTCATTTCGCGGTCGATGCGTCGTTTCTCCTTCTCAACCCATGTGCGCAGGGCGAGAAAATAGGCGAAACCCGCCCAGGTGATGTATTCGCGCTCGTCCTCGAACTCATAGCGGTTCCGGCCCAAAAAAGCGTCGGTTCGAGCGGCAAAGGCACAGCTGCAACAACGCCAATCCCGTCCGCAGCTCGATATCATCGGAAGGCGTTGCACGCAATCTGCAGGCTTCTTGCATTCCGGGCATTTTGGGATCAGCTTCAGTCCTGTGGTGGCTGAATCGGCCTTGTCGTAGTCGTCGAGGACATCCAGTACGAGTTGAACAGGCTCCGAGGCTCGCGATCCGGCACATTCTTGACAAACGATCTCTCGCCGCTGCTTGTCGATGACGGGGCGACGTCCACGCTTCTTGGAGAAGCGCTTCTGGCATTTCGGACAGTAGAAACATTCGAAGAGGCCCATCTGCAAAAGGAAAGATAGATTTGGGTCAAAAAAAACATGAAATAGAACGAGGGAGAACAGCGCAACAAGTATTAAAACGAAAATTTGGTGCTTGTGCATTAACGGGTGGGCACAGCTTTTTCTAGTATAAAGGGAATGTTTCTAAGCGATTTTTTATGCCGCAAAACGTAAACAAATTAAGATTTTTTGCCCAAAAAAAGCCTTTTTCAAC
Organism: Mesorhabditis spiculigera; assembly: GCA_958295435.1. Taxonomy (NCBI): domain Eukaryota; kingdom Metazoa; phylum Nematoda; class Chromadorea; order Rhabditida; family Rhabditidae; genus Mesorhabditis; species Mesorhabditis spiculigera. The sequence goes on from CATQJA010002573.1 coordinate 80,492, forward strand.
TAAAACGTCAGCTTTTCATAACTTTTAAATTATTTTCTACCTTTGAAAAATAGCTAAACTTGCTAGAAATACTTTTTCATAAGTCACCGGAATTTCTGGGCTAATAATAAAAGAAAAACATTCGCTCCTCGATATTGCAAAAGCGCTGAAAATGTATTTTTGTGAGTATAAATCCGAATTCAGCTTCATCCACCTTTTTAATTCAAAAAGTTTATTAGCAAACCCAAACAATCACTGCAACATCAAAATAACGAGCAAACCAGCGGAAATCAATGCGAGGATAATAATAACGAATCGTTATTAACGATCGAAAGAAGGTAAATCTTTTTATCATTTCGCTTGAGGCGGCTGTAGATTTGGCGATTGAGTGTCGATTCATCTAGCACGGCCAGTTTCTTCTTGATCTCCTCGACGTGGGAATTGATTTCGTCGAGCATCTCCAGCTTTTGCTCACTTTCCAAGAAATGGGCGTCGATTTGGCGGCTTATGGCAAGATATCCATCCTCTTTCTCTTGCATAACATTGACGATTCCCCTTTCGAGGTCCTCCTCGTATTTCGGGGGTGCTGCCGGCTGTTTTTGGGCTTTTTTGGCGTGCAGCCACAAGAATTCGACGTAGTTCTTCCACGGCATGAATTCGGGCTGCTGCTTGGATTGGTAGTGGCACGTCTGGCAGGTAGGGGGCCCGTCTTTCGGCGTATCCAACATGCAGGTATAGCATCTCCACGTGTGGCCACATCTCGGCAGCATCGGGAAGCGATCCATACAATCTGCCGGCTTCTTGCAGCCTGGGCATCTCGGAATCTGAAATTTCGAAGTTAGGTGACGGGTTTTCTTGTTTTTTTTTCATATTAGCCCAGAAAAGCCTACTAATGCAATACTAAGGAATTTTGTGGTTTTTTTAGTTTGCCAAATTTCACTAAATTTCAAGTGTAAAACGACCCAAAAATTTCACTTTTAGTGTGAAACGGCTATTTTCGATCGTAGAATAAATTTTTAGTAAATTTAACTATGTTTCAAGCGCAAAAAAACTATCCAAAAACTTCGAAAATTTCTTTAAAAATCCTCTTTTTGGTCTAAGATCGGGTTTTTGGAGGGAAAATCCGATATTTATAGTAATTTGCACAAAAATTTCAGGTTTTTGAGGTTTTGACATAGTAACAAAAGTTATAAAAACCTCCTCTATTTATATCAGACAAAAGAACCCAAGAAAAAGTTTATCCCCCCACCCGATAACGCGAAAGTACCTGCGACTCATCCCCGTTCTTGAAGTTTGTGTCGAGGAGGGCGAGGATCAGCTCGACAGGACCCGATCCGCCCGCTCCGACGCACATTTGGCAACGGATGTCGTTGCGGTGCTTGACGATGAATGGACGACTTCCGGGGGTTGACGGGTGGAATGGACGGTGGCATTTGGAGCAGTAGAAGCACTGCATCATGCTCATCTCGGCGCCCATCTGAAAACAAGGAAATTATTCGAGCCAGATCAAAAATAAAGGAGCAGGAAAATGATAATATGTGGAAATGATTTTGGAGGTTTCTTATCAAGTATCAAGCTCAACGGCAGAAGTAAAAAGGATTATTTCGGCAGCAGAATCAACAAAATGAACAAATTGAAGCATAGCAAGATGAGAATAATAATGACGATCGAAAGCAGGTAAATCTTTTTATCATTTCGCTTGAGGCTGCTGCAGAATTGGCGATTGAGTGTCGATTCATCAAGAACGGCCTGTTTCTTCTTGATCTCCTCAACGTGGGAATTGATTTCGTCGAGCATCTCCAGCTTTTCCTTGTTTTCCTGAGCATCTACGTCGACATTTCCCTGTTTGTTAGCCATGGACTTTTTACGGTGCTCGGCGCACATTTTCATTCCAAGGAAGAAGGTATATTTGACCCAGTAAACGGGTTCCTGTTTCGATTCCGATCGATCATGACAGATTCGACACGACCCATCGCCGTCATCCTTGATGAACATGCAAGTGTAGCATATCCAGGCATGTCCGCACCTCGATAGCAGCGGAAGACGATCCATACAATCTGCCGGTTTCTTGCAGCCTGGACACCTTGGGATCGCGGCGCTGTCGAAATCTTTGAAATCGGTGTAGAGAAGACTCATGAGCAGCTGGATGGGATCTGAATGTCCCTCCTCGGCACATTGTTCGCATACAATGTCGTGGCCCGTCTTGTTGAATACTGGCTTCCTTCCCGGGACAGTTGTGCTGAACCTTTCGTTACATTTCTGGCAAGAGACGCACGGGTTGAGGCTGAAGTCGGCGCCCATCTGAAAAAAGGAGATAAATAAGGATCTATAAAAGATACACAACACATCGAATTTTTATTGGATACTTTTTCTTGTTTTTAGACAAAAGTACTTTAGTTTTCTACTTATTTTCTCCAGCAAAAGGCTCGGTTTTCGCTTTTTTCAGCGTTCCCTTGAAAAAATTCCATTTTCCGGTGCAGAACAGTCCAATTGACGCCGTATCGTAGTGAGTATGGTTCCGGAAAACTCAAACGGCAAAAATTTTAGAAAATCAACAAAAATTTTAATTTTCAGCGCCTATCTAAAAAAGATAAATTATTACAAAATTTTCTTGGAGAAAACACAATAAATTATAAAAAATAAAGTTTATATCTATAAAATATTAAGACTGCTTTAAAAAGCACGGTGATATAAACTCGACGGCACAACTAACAACGTTTATTTGAAAAGCAAGGCCAACAAAACGAACAAATTGAAGCATAGCAACGTGAGAACGATGGTGAATTGCATGTTCATCTTTTCTTCCAATGCGTTGTTGTGGGTATTCACGGGACGAGGGGCAGGGATCTGTTGATGGCGGGCAATCGACTCGAGCATCTCCTTGTTCTTCTCCACCTTCTGGTTGATTTTGTGGGTGATGACGATGAACTCCTTGAGCGTCTCCAGCTGCTTTTCATATTTCTCCATGCGGCCCTCGATTGGATATGTGATGGCGAGTCGTTCATCGGGTTTTGGCAGCGACTGCTGCTGTTGCTTGTCGTCGTCGACGCCGAAGAACGTTTGGCCCTAGAAAAATGTAGTGATTCTTTTTGCGTTATCGGGGGGCAAGTTTTTGCCTTAAATTTTCTACCAGAAATACATGTATTTTTTATGTTTTTTTACTTTAGTAAGTATATCGCTAAGCGCCCTAATATGAAAATATTGATTTTTTGCTAAAATTTCAAATTTTAAACTATTTTTGTGCCCTTCTAAATGCTAACTCTAAGGCTAAAAAGTGTCTTTTCAAAAAAGGGCTTTTGGTTTTCGCAAAAAAGAGATCAATTCTCGTGGCAACAAAAAGTGCTAAATTCCTTTAAAACTCTGAAAAATTCCACAAAATGTGGGATCAACCAAAAGTTGCTGGCACCTTATTAAAAGGGACAGACTCGTTTTTAGCCGTTTCGGCTTATAAATAAATTTCTGTATTATGATCCATTTTCTTGAAATTAATCTGTGGACTTGACCTGTCATCTAAAGCAGCCCCAAGTTTATTAATATTTTAATTAGCCAGCAGCTTTTTGTTGTTCCCCATTTTGTGGAATTTTTCAGAGTTTTAAAGGAATTTAGCACTTTTTGTTGCCACGAGAATTCTTCTCTTTTTGCGAAAACCAAAAGCCCTTTTTTGAAAAGACACTTTTTAGCCTTAGAGAGAATTTAGCCCTTTTTGCCTCAATTTTGTTGTTAAGATCATAGAATAAGTCATGGGATATTTATTCAGATGAACCCTTGTACGCAATACTTCAAAAAAATTTGCCTGCGGCGCTTTGTAACGGTACTAAAAGCCTTAACGATGCATTCGGGCCAATCGGCAAAAATGATGTTGCGGGCGGGGTTCGAACCCGCGAGCCAAGTCTTCCCAGAACAGCGTGCTAACCACTAGGCCAACCGGGAGACTGGAGGCCTGTCCTCGGGGACCTAGACCCGCCCTGCTGACCCGGGGAAAGGGGGCCGAGAAAGGGGAGGGTGGCGCCCCGTATGGCGAAGGTTTAAAGTTATAATATCTCAGAGAAGAAGCATTCTTTCGATGCAATTTCTTCTTTACTTTTTCCGGCATGGTCTAATGCATATTTGAGCAAAATTTCAGCCCAAACGGACATCACTAACACATGTTTTGGCCGCAATTTAGCTTTTAAACTTAAAAATTAAATATAAATTTTTTAAAAGCCTATTTTGAAAAAAACGCTTCTTCCTCACCTTCATTTACATCAAGTCGATATATGTGGAAAATTTCAGCCCAAACGGACCATGGGAAGGCACTTTTTGACGACTACAAAGGTTTTGCGTACATACATACATACAAACAAACGCAGACCCCCCTCGAAACGCAATTTAAATCGGCTGTTAAAATTCGAAATTTAACTCTTTTTCAGTTTTTAAAAGCTTATACTATGCAAAAAATGTCGCCGGTTCCGATGGCGTATTCAGTTTGGCGATCCGATGCATGGTTCTTTTTTAAATCCGGAAAAGGACCCCAAAAGAGTCGTATGGGGGGGTACCTCAAACCAAAAGGGGTTAGCGGGCTACGCCCGCTACCCCCGAATCTTGTTCCAAACGCGATTAAAATACTCACTATTACATTATTAAAGATTTTTAGACTATTGCCAAACGAAAAACCCTTGTTTTGTTAAAACAAATACAAGTAAATAGATTTTTTTGGCCAAAAAATGCAAATTTTAGACTTATTTTGGCTTCCCAACTGCTAGCTTCTGTTGCAGACCCCATTAAAATACTTGTGAGCACTTAGTAGGGGTTTCTAGAATTATACGACCCCCCGCTAATGCAAAAGCACCCATTTTGAAGCGGAAAATGCGCTTACCAGCAGACAGCTCAAATATCGTGTCCACGGCACGTATTCGCTGGCCAGCCGCCCACAAACGTTGCAGTTCAAAAAGTGGCGATCCTCGGCGGTGAGGGCGCAGAAGCCACAAACCCATGAATGGCCACATCTGGCGAGCATCGGAAGTCGTTCCATACTATCCGCCGGCTGATTGCACGCCGGACATTTCGGGATCGACGATTTGTGGCAGCGCTTGAAGTCGGTGTTGAGAAGATCCAAGACCAGCTGCACGGGATCGGAGCCTCCGTATCGGGCACAGCCCTGGCAGATGATGTCGTAGCGTCCGGGGCCGATCACCGGCTTTCGGCCGTGGATGTGGGCGTTGAACGGTTTGCCGCAGGTGGCGCATTGGAAGCAGACGAACGTGCTCAGCTGGGCGCCCATCTGCAAAAAGAGAGATATAAATTAATATGCAAAATTTGCGTTAAAAACTTCGAGAAAAGCCGAATTTTTAGCGTATTCGAGCCATTTTTTTGGCTTTACAAGCCTTCCGACGCGAAAATTTTCATCCAAACTTGTTTGCTAGAGCAAAACGACCAATTTTGAATGTTTTCAGGGATTTCCTTGAAAATTTTCATGTTTCTCGTACAGAACAGTCCAATTGACGTAGTGGCGTAGCGAGTATGGTTCCGGAAAACTCCAAAAATGGGTCACAAAATTTCAAAAATCAATAAAAATATGTAAAAACGTTAATTTTAAGCGCCCGTCAATCTTCGAGCGACTGCAGCGGACGATTGACGAGTTGCCGAGTCTGCCGGATATGACCGGAGAGGGCTCTGTGGTCAGTTTTTCCAGAAATATCGTTTTTATTGAGTTTTAGGTCGAACGAATTGACAATACGCTGAACGCCCACTATTATACGATTGCTTATTGCGTCGTTATAACCGCGGTAGGTTAAAATGTCTAGAAAATTTATTAAATACGCTTTTTGAAGGATTAAAAACCTTGTAAGCGTTATAAAAATTGTCAAGGGAGCTGTAAAATCGATTTTAAAACATAAAAACCATTTTTCAGTATGTATTGGGCTTTGCGGAGTACGTCTACCTTCGGCTCGTCTCGATTCTCATCCCGGAAAAGATGAAATTTTACAAGACATGCCAGGAACGGGCTGATGAAAGGGTACGTTTTTCAGTAAAATTACAGTTGGTCAAACTTTTTGGACCAAATCTTCAAATCAAAACCCGTAAAAAGTAACCTAAAAGTAGATTAAATTTTTTTGAGCACTTTTATTAGCACTGCACTATTTTTTTAAGGGTTTTAAGACCAAACCAGGGTTAAAAAGCCGCTTCGCGACTTTTCAACCCTGGCCCCGTTATGGACCAATGACAGTTTACACTCTGCATAATTCGGCCCACCCCACTCCAAAAGAGTAAAAAATGCGCTCTCTGCTCCTTTATGTAGGCTACTCCCACTTCCGGCGTATGCTAATCAATTCCTAACAAAGAGGCTGCCCGATTTTTTTACAAAAATTGTTTTTTAATGTCGAAAATAGCATAATTTGCAAAATCTGATATGCGTGCAGTCATCTCCTGGACATTAGGCACCTAATGACGTATCATGCATACCCCTAAGTTCCTCCCTTCTTGAGATACTGCTGGAACAACCTGACGGAAGTTGCATGCAAAGTGGCACACACTCACACACACACACACAGACACTATTTTTTATATATAGTAGGACTGAGCTTCATTTAAGCTTTTTGATGCCATTTTAAGCCAAATTTACTAGATCTGAGCTTCCTGGCCGGGTTTTAAATATTCTTGTTGTTAAAAATAGGTATTTTACAATATCTGTAATGATATACCGGGCACAAGGAAACTTTCTGGCGTATTTTTGAGCCGACACCACGCAAGCAAGATTTGTCTGTTTTGAGGATTTTATGCCGAATTTATTTAAATTTCGTATTTCTAATGCTAAATTGACGAAAATAGAGTTTTTGAATGCATTTTCGGACCAAATTCAGTTAAAATTGGATATTTTGGAGCAGTTTTAACGCTAATTCCATGAAAATTTGTTGTTTTACAGGATGTTGCAATGCCAAATCGTTAAATTGAATAGATTTTGGCCATTGATCTCATTAAAACAATTTAATTCCCCGCTTTTTCAGGTGGGCAAAGATGGTTGGCATTACGGCGTGAGTGTGGGGGCATTTGTCGTGATAATCGTGATAATGATAAAAAAATCGTGAGCGGGTTCGAACTCTGGTCAGCATCCTATCAAGTGAGCTGCTTACCACTCGGCCACTCCACTGGTGATTCCATTGTGTAAAACATGTAAAAAATGTACCAGAAACCTTAAAAATATGGAATTTTTCAGGACTCAATCGGAGATACGGTATCCCAAGTGTTCATCTACATTTTCGACGCGCTAATGATCATCTATTTCCACATGAAATTGGAACACTAAACGGACATTCGGAACATTAAAACATTCGGACCCGGTCCGTGCATTTTTCTTTTGCTTTTTGCTAATTTTGCGCCGCACATGTGGCGCGTGTCCAGAATGTGTTTTTTTACTATACGCAGATGAGCCGGTTGCCGCCGTCGAATTACGGAATACCGGTTTTTAACAATTTTTTTACTAGCGTTGTTTTTTATGAACTTTTATTAAGTATAAAATTTATGATTTCGTTGAATTGATTTCTAGGATGTACGTAAATACGTGTGCAAAACACAATCTGGACACGCGCCACATGTGCGGCGCAAAATTAGCAAAAAGCAAAGGAGAAATGCGCGGACCGGGTCCGAACCCGGACCCTTCACCTGGGAAGCGAGGCGCTTACCAGTTGACTACCGAAGCTCTGGAAAGGGGGCTTCCCAAAGGCCTCTTGAACCCCACCCGCTCTAGTGAGCCAGGGTCAGGGTAGCGGGTTTTTGGCGCATTTTAAAAGTTTAATATCTTAATTATTTAAGCTCGGTAGCAAATTCGGAAAACGAGGCGATGATCAGCATGGTCGGTTCTATAACTGTGCAAATTTTCAGCCCGATTCGTGTTGCGGGTATCTTGGACTTCCCTAGTAAGAAGGCTGGAACTTGGCAACTAGCCGAACTGGCATGCAAACTAACGTTCCCAATCGAAAAATCGGAAAATCGAAAGGTTTTTACTAGGATCACGGTATCGTTCCAGGTTTATCCGGTCGAAGTACGCACAGTGCTCGTGAACCACCGCAATTGGACAGAGGCATTGAAATCGAGCCATTTCGGAGAGGGAGCAGACAGACAAACCGTATAAACGTTTATAATCATTAAACTTTTTTTGCCAAATCGAAGCTTTATACAGTGTGATATTGTGCATGACATATCGCCTTTTTGCCTTCACAATAAACGGGTTTAAATTATCGAGATTTATGAGTCACGGAAGATAATTGACAGAGTGAGAGAAAGGGAGAGCGATAGCCAGAAAAAATACAATTTTCCATAAACCCGTAAGGATTGGTAACCCGTGGCCAAGTGGTTAGTGGGCGCGCCTGTCAATCTAACGACGCAGGTTCGACTCCTGACCGCTGCCAACTTTTTGTTTTTTTTTTGCTTAGAACGGTCAGAATCGGCTATCTGGTGGCTAGGAAGCGAGAGATAGATAGAGAGAGCAAGAGAGAGAGTGACATCACATTGTCAGCTCGACGTACCCCGAGGTAACATTCCCTCCTTTTCAGCGCAACCTCATTCTGACCTCGCATCATTGGCGCCATTTCGTTTGATTACTCAATGGGTATCTCGCCCATTTCCCAAAAGAATCTCTGCTATTTTGCCCTGTCCATAATCTGATTATTTTCAGATAGTATCGTGCCATAAAAATGACTCCTCAATTTCCCAATCGAGAGATTGCCGCTGGTACTACAAGATCTAGTCTACAAAAAGACGCTTCCAAGCTCTAAACTACGGCTTCGATCTGTTAATAAGGTATACAATTACTATAAGAATTCAGTAGTCGCGTCGGTCCGTCCGTCCGTCTGTCTGTCTGTCAGAAGCCAACTATAACTCAAAGGGGAAAGAAGCTAAAGCTTAGGTCTCTTCGGATTCGGATAGAGGGCCGTCAGAAACCCCAAAACCGATCAAGAACAGAATCTAAAAACCTCTTTTTCAAATTCATAAATAGATTTTTGTAATTTGGTAGCAAGAATGGCTATTTGCACGATTTTGGGCATAGTCAGCCAGGTCGAACGCGTTTCGGCGAGGGGCAGAGAGCGCAGGGGGTAGGGGTGAAGGCTCCCGACACTTGCGGCGCGACACTTGCGCCCGACACTTGCGACGCAGCATTTATTATGTTTAAATGTTGTAAATTTAGCATTTCTTCACGGATTTTGTTTCTAATTGTTGGATTTGTGTTCAAAATTAGCAATTTAACCGGCCCGCAGTCGGAGGAACGCCCCTGAGGGCGTCAGACAAGGTGGGCCGTCGCTTCGGATGGGCTGCCGCTCCACTCTTTCTAAATCGGGGCGCCTGGGCGCTTCGCGCTCCTCGGGCGCCCCGATTTAGAAACCCTGTACGAGCTCGCACCCATCCGAAGCGACTAGGCCCCGGGTGGCACGAAGCCTTTTTTTAGTCGCAGAGCGGAGGAAGTAGCGGCCACTTTCCCTCCAAATTGAGTGACTTCTGTCGCAAACCCGACTTTTATAGTTTTTTAATACCAAATTCGGATGCAGCTTATCAAATAACACCGGAAACTATTTTTATATAGCTTATACTAAATAACCGCAAGGTCGCGCCGCAAATGTCGGGCGCAAGTGTCGCGCCGCAAGGAATTCCAATCGGTTCCCCGACAAAATCAGTTCCCCGACACTCGGTTCCCCGACAATCGGTTCCCCGACAATTAGGGAATGATACCACCATTATAATTACGTTAAAATAGCACCTTATAATTGTCGGGGAACTGATTGTCGGGGAACTGATTTGTCGGGGAACCGATTGTCGGGGAACTGAACTGATACCGCCGCAAGTGTCGGGCGCAAGTGTCGCGCCGCAGGTGTCGCGGTACCGGGGTGAAGTCGGCTTTTCCGCTGTAAGCGACTGATAATGCAACAATTACGACTCCGAATGTTTTAGAAGATGAGAGATGGGCATCGATTACGCGATATAATGTCTGGCCCCGTACCAAATATTCGAATAGAAGACGGGAAACGACGGCGCGATGCGATACGAAGAGAGAAACTGAATGATCCATGGCCGTCGTTTGACGTGAACATCTTGTTTGATGGTATCGAAGAAGATGATGGGGAGAAGATACTTATCTCGATCTATTTCGAAGAGAGCGAAACAACGCCATCACTGGATTTTGAATACTGGCAAAGGTTGGCTTCCACGGTTCTTTTGCATCAACTTTTTTTCTTAGGATCTCATTTTTCCTATATAAATAATAGAAAGGCTTTTAAATGGTTTTACAATATTTTTAAACGTGAAAATATAACAAATTTTTATTAAAAAACCGCGAAAATATCGATTTTTCGAGCAAAAAAGGCCGATTTTTGACCAAAATTTCGAGTTTTCCACATTTTCTCAAGCTTCTACGCAGTTTTTCTAGTTAAAAAAGTCCGTATTTTTAGCGAGGCGATGGATCGACAGCGGAGATCGTGGTATCTACCACGATTTCCACATCGAGAAGCCGTCTACAATGGCCACGATAGCATTGGATTGATGAATCGCCTGCTGGCCAATTTCAGACCAATGCTATTGACGTTGTGTGATTTGGCATATGGGCCATTATCCGATCCATCCATTATTCATATTTGGAGAATACCGTATACACTTTCCGTGAAGAGATATGGGCTTGAGGTACGTTTTTATCCATTTGTTTTTGTATTGCCGCGTTGTTTTTGAATTTCTATGAATATTGCAGGAAGCGGTTAAGTGCCTAGAAGAGACGTACAATCGTCACAATCCACCTCAGCAGGTATTCCTCTCTCTCTCTCTCTCTCTCTCTCTCTCTCTCTCTCTCTCTCTCTCTCTCTCTCTCTCTCTCGCTCGCTATCTCTCTCTCTCCCTCTCTCTCTCTCTCTCTCACTGTCTCTCACTGTCTCTCTCTCTGTCTGTCTCTGTCTCTCTCTCTCTCTCTCTCTCTTTCTCTCTCTCCCTCTTTCTCTCTCTCTTTCTCTCGCTTAACTGTCTACCCCCCTTTCAGGTTCACATCAAATGCATGGCATTAGATGCGCATAGTTTCACCAGATTAATGGCTAAGGTCAGATTCTAAAATAATGATAAAACGCCTTGTTTCTTATAATAATCCAATCCTCTACCTTCTCAGCATTCCGATATCCCAATTCTGGATCTTGAAAGATTCTGCTCAACGGATGATGATGTTGATGTTGATAGTATTCGAGCGTTTCTTCATGCACTTCTCATTCAGGTATCCATATCGCTATCTTTGCCTCCGCGATTTCGCCAAATTTTGACGCAGTTTCACATGCAAAATTTCACTGACAAAACGTCGATTTGGCGCGTCGGGACCCCGCTCATCAGGTTACACGACGTCGAAAACACGAGAGGCTGTCCCGAAAAAACCCTTGGGCATTTGGCCGTCTTCTATCGGTTCGGGCCCAAATTTTTACCAGTGATGGGGAACCATAAAGACTATGTGCGGCCGATGTTTCCAAGCAAATATTGTAAAATAAAAAGTTATTGCTACAAAACTTTTTTTCGCGAAGGCAGGTATTCATTTTTGGCAAAGTTTTCGCAATTCTGAATGAACGGTCAATGTCGCGCATTTTAGCACCCTCCGATCGGCAACAACAAACGGTTATTTCGTTTGATTATCAGGCGGAGACGAAATTGGCGACAGTTGCCGGCATGCAATGATCCGGTATTCTAATATTTACCCAATTTGGGGGAATTTGGGGAAAATATGGCGAAAAAAAAACCGAAATCCAAAAATACACCCAAAAATTTCGACATATTGAGAATTCGATATTCTGATAAATTTGCGAAATGCGGAAAAAGTGGAAAAATATTTAAGATGTTATTTTCATCTATTATTTCAGCTGTATCGGCAGATGATTGATCCCCATCTGGTGACGAACGAACTGAAGAAAATCGGCGCAAATACATCAAAACAAGATGCAATGATTATCGATTATCAACCGGAAATCGGCTTCCTCCCCCCGACAGTAAACGTGGGCCATTTTCTCGCATTGTTTACCTGATTTTAGTGGCAACGAATTATTGTGGTTGCGCAGAATTATCGTCAAAACATGGCGGCTGTACGAAAAGTCTATCCACAGATCATATCTTCCCGTTCGAATGCGAATTTTCTTGTTGGCACCACGCGGGGAAATAGTCTTTTGAATGATTGGCCATTCTTTGTACGTAACGTGCGATTTGAATGATAAAGTGTTCTTGTAACAATCTAACAATGTAACAATAAAAACAACAAAAAATGTAACGCTTGAATACTCTTCGCCTGACGAAGTGAGAGCGAGTGAGAGAGTGAGTGGGTGAGAGATAACGAGCGAGAGAGAGTGGCAAAGTGAGAGAGAGTGAGAGAGAGAGCGGGTGACATCACATTGTCAGCTCGACGTACCCCGAGGTAACATTCCCTCCGTTTCAGCGCAACCTCAATCTGACCTCGCATCATTGGCGCCATTTCGTTTGATTACTCAATGGGTATCTCGCCCATTTCCCAAAATAATCTCTGCTATTTTGCCCTGTCTATAATCTGATTATTTTCAGATAGTATCGTGCCATAAAAATGACTCCGCATTTCCCAATCGAGAGATTGCCGCTGGTACTACAAGATCTAGTCTACAAAAAGACGCCTCCAGGCTCTAAACTACGGCTACGGGCTGTCAACAAGGTATGCAGTCAACTATAAGAAATCAGTAGTCGTGTCTGTCCGTCCGTCTCTCTGTCTGTCAGAAACCAACTAAAATCAAAGGGGAAAGGAGCTAGTGCTTACTGTAACCGTTTTTTGTTGACCGTGGGATTTCGATACGTGAGATAGCACATTATGTGCAGAATTTTCGCTGATTCGAATCCGTTTTCAAAAGTTGCGGAATCCCTCTAGATAAAAGTTACAGCCGGTTTTCTACCCCCAATGACCGAAAATTACAAAATCCTTATAAAAAACTCATGGAACATTTTGTGGGATAAAATCCAGCATTCCTAGGGGTAAAAAAACGTGCTCTTTCGAATGGGCTACCTCACGAACCCGTAGCTCAAAATTCATGAAAAAAAGTTTTTCGGTGGACCAATGCCCTGGATGGCCCATTTTTGAAATTTTGTGAATTTTGAGCTACGGGTTCGTGAGGTAGCCCATTCGAAAGAGCACGTTTTTTTACCCCTAGGAGTGCTGTTGTTTATCGCACAAAATGTTCCACGAGTTTTTATAAGGATTTAAAGTTTGTAATTTTCGGTCATTTGGGGTAGAAAACCGGCGGTAACTTTTTATCTAGGGGGATTCCGCAACTTTGAAAACGGATTCGAATCAGCGAAAATTCTGCACATAATGTGCTATCTCACGTATCGAAATCCCACGGTCAACAAAAAACGGTTACAGTTAGGTCTCTTCGGATTCGGATAGAGGGCGGTCAAAAACCCAGACTGCCCAAGAACATAAAATAAACATTTCATTTTGATATGTAAAAATCGATCTTGTAGTTTGGTGGTAAAAACGGATATTGGCACGATTTTGGGCATAGTGAACCAGGTCGCGCGCGTTTCGGCGAGGGGCAGGGAGCGCAGGGCCGGGGGAGGAAGGGGTAGCCCGAAGTCCAGCCGATTCCAGCGGCTGGTATACCTATAATTCAACAATTACAACACCCAATTTTCTAGAAGATGCGAGATGGGCATCGATTACGTGATATAATGTCGGGTCCAGTACCAAATATTCGAATAGAAGACGGCGCACGGCGGGCCAATGCGATGCGAAGAGAGAAACTGACTGATCCATGGCCGTTGTTAGAAGTTCACATCTTGTTTGATGGTATCGAAGAGGATGATGGGGAGGAAATAGTTATCTTGATCGATTTCTATCAGAGTGAAACAACACCACCCCTGCGTTTTGAATACTGGCAAAGGTTGGCTTCCACGGTTCTTTTGCATCAACTTTTTTTTCTTAGGATCTCATTTTTCCTATATAAATAATAGAAAGGTTTCTAAATGGTTTTACACAATTTTTCACGTGAAAATATAACAAATTTGATTAAAAAATAATCTATATAATTATAAAATATCGATTTTTCGAGTAAAAAGGCCGATTTTTGACCAAAAGTTCGAGTTTTCCACATTTTCTCAAGCTTCTACGCAGTTTTTCTAGTTAAAAAAGTCCGTATTTTTAGCGAGGCGATGGATCGACAGCGGAGATCGTGGTATCTACCACGATTTCCACATCGACGAGCCGTCTACAATGGCCACGATAGCATTGGATTGATGAATCGCCTGCTGGCCAATTTCAGACCAATGCTATTGACGTTGTGTGATTTGGCAGATGGGCCATTATCCGATCCATCCATTATTCATATTTGGAGAATACCGTATACACTTTCCGTGAAGAGATATGGGCTTGAGGTACGTTTTTTCATTTTGTTTTGTATTGCCGCGTTGTTTTTGATTCCTACTATATATATAAAAAATAGTGTCTGTGTGTGCCACTTTGCATGCAACTTCCGTCTGTATGTCCGGAGGATAACTCAATAGGAGCGAGGTTTTACAGTATGTATGATCATCAAAACAAACTATTTCCGATATTAAAATTAGGTTTTCGTGAAATTTTCGGACATCCTCTTTGTTAGGGGACCATTAGTATTCACCGGAAGTGGAAGCAGCCTATATAAAGGGATACCAGGAGAATTTTTCATTTTCGGCAGTTGATTGAGGCGGAATTATGCAAAGTTTACAATTTCATTGGTCCCAGACGGGGCCAGGGTTGAAAAGTCGCGAAGCGGCTTTTCCACCCTGGTGTCTATGAATATTGCAGGAAGCGGTTAAGTGCCTAGAAGAGACGTACAATCGTCACAATCCACCGGAGCAGGTATTCTCTCTCTCTTTCTCTCTCTCCCTCTTTCTCTCTCTCTTTCTTTCGCTCTCTCACTTAACTGTCTACCCCCCTTTCAGGTTCACATCAAATGCATGGCATTAGATGCGCATAGTTTCACCAGATTAATGGCTAAGGTCAGATTCTAAAATAATGATAAAACGCCTTGTTTCTTATAATAATCCAATGCTCTACCTTCTCAGCATTCCGATATCCCAATTCTGGATCTTGAAAGATTCTGCTCAACGGATGATGATGTTGATGTTGATAGTATTCGAGCGTTTCTTCATGCACTTCTCATTCCGGTATCCATATCGCTATCTTTGCCTCCGCGATTTCGCCAAATTTTGACGCAGTTTCACATGCAAAATTTCACTGACAAAACGTCGATTTGGCGCGTCGGGACCCCGCTCATCAGGTTACACGACGTCGAAAACACGAGAGGCTGTCCCGAAAAAACCCTTTCGGCATTTGGCCGTCTTCTATCGGTTCGGGCCCAAATTTTTACCAGTGATGGGGAACCATAAAGACTATGTGCGGCCAAATTTTCTAAACAAAAAAGTGCAAAATAAAAAGTTATTGCTAAAAAACTGCTTTTTTGGAAACGCTGCTACTCATTTTTGGCAAAGTTTTCGCAATTCTGAATAATTTGCCGAAAATGACCATTTTTGGGTCGGTTTGGCAAATTTTGATAATAAAATGTGATGTAAAGTCCCAATTTAGACGTGATTTTCCTAAATCAAAGAATTTTTCCGTGTGTAGAACGTGCACTCATCATTTTTGTGAAACATCTCGACGTCGAAATCCGTCAGAATCCTAGTGAAATCGGCAAAATAACCCTGAATTACGATATAACTATTTTGCTTCACAATTTTTTGTTTAGAAAATTTGGCCGCACATAGTCTTTGTGGGTCCCCATCGCTGTTCAAATTTTGGGCTGGATCGGATAGGAGACGGCCAAATGTCGAGGGGGGGGGGGCTTTGGTTCACCCTGCCGATAACCATCTTGGCCGGCAATTACACGCGTAAAAGGCATGATTACCCAGCAACCAGGGTGGTGTCTTCTTTTTGCCCGCTACGGTCAATGTCGCGCATTTTAGTACCCTCCCATCGGCAACAAGAAACGGTTATTTCGTTTGATTATCAGGCGGAGACGAGATTGGCGACAGTTGCCGGCATGCAATGATCCGGTATTCTAATATTTACCCAATTTGGGGGAATTTGGGGAAAATATGGCGAAAAAAAAACCGAAATCCAAAAATACACCCAAAAATTTCGACATATTGAGAATTCGATATTCTGATAAATTTGCGAAATGCGGAAAAAGTGGAATAATATTTAAGATGTTATTTTCATCTATTATTTCAGCTGTATCGGCAGATGATTGATCCCCATCTGGTGACGAACGAACTGAAGAAAATCGGCGCAAATACATCAAAACAAGATGCAATGATTATCGATTATCAACCGGAAATCGGCTTCCTCCCCCCGACAGTAAACGTGGGCCATTTTCTCGCATTGTTTACCTGATTTTAGTGGCAACGAATTATTGTGGTTGCGCAGAATTATCGTCAAAACATGGCGGCTGTACGAAAAGTCTATCCACAGATCATATCTTCCCGTTCGAATGCGAATTTTCTTGTTGGCACCACGCGGGGAAATGGTCGTTTGAATGATTGGCCATTCTTTGTACGTAACGTGCGATTTGAATGATAAAGTGTTCTTGTAACAATCTAACAATGTAACAATAAAAACAACAAAAAATGTAACGCTTGAATACTCTTCGCCTGACGAAGTGAGAGCGAGTGAGAGAGAGTGAGTGGGTGAGAGATAACGAGCGAGAGAGAGTGGCAAAGTGAGAGAGAGTGAGAGAGAGAGCGGGTGACATCACATTGTCAGCTCGACGTACCCCGAGGTAACATTCCCTCCGTTTCAGCGCAACCTCAATCTGACCTCGCATCATTGGCGCCATTTCGTTTGATTACTCAATGGGTATCTCGCCCATTTCCCAAAATAATCTCTGCTATTTTGCCCTGTCTATAATCTGATTATTTTCAGATAGTATCGTGCCATAAAAATGACTCCGCATTTCCCAATCGAGAGATTGCCGCTGGTACTACAAGATCTAGTCTACAAAAAGACGCCTCCAGGCTCTAAACTACGGCTACGGGCTGTCAACAAGGTATGCAGTCAACTATAAGAAATCAGTAGTCGTGTCTGTCCGTCCGTCTCTCTGTCTGTCAGAAACCAACTAAAATCAAAGGGGAAAGGAGCTAGTGCTTACTGTAACCGTTTTTTGTTGACCGTGGGATTTCGATACGTGAGATAGCACATTATGTGCAGAATTTTTCGCTGATTCCGAATCCGTTTTCAAAAGTTGCGGAATCCCTCTAGATAAAAAGTTACAGCCGGTTTTCTACCCCCAATGACCGAAAATTACAAAAATCCTTATAAAAAACTCATGGAACATTTTGTGGGATAAAATCCAGCATTCCTAGGGGTAAAAAAACGTGCTCTTTCGAATGGGCTACCTCACGAACCCGTAGCTCAAAATTCATGAAAAAAAGTTTTTCGGTGGACCAATGCCCTGGATGGCCCATTTTTGAAATTTTGTGAATTTTGAGCTACGGGTTCGTGAGGTAGCCCATTCGAAAGAGCACGTTTTTTTACCCCTAGGAGTGCTGTTGTTTATCGCACAAAATGTTCCACGAGTTTTTTATAAGGATTTAAAGTTTGTAATTTTCGGTCATTTGGGGTAGAAAACCGGCGGTAACTTTTTATCTAGGGGGATTCCGCAACTTTTGAAAACGGATTCGGAATCAGCGAAAAATTCTGCACATAATGTGCTATCTCACGTATCGAAATCCCACGGTCAACAAAAAACGGTTACAGTTAGGTCTCTTCGGATTCGGATAGAGGGCGGTCAAAAACCCAGACTGCCCAAGAACATAAAATAAACATTTCATTTTGATATGTAAAAATCGATCTTGTAGTTTGGTGGTAAAAACGGATATTGGCACGATTTTGGGCATAGTGAACCAGGTCGCGCGCGTTTCGGCGAGGGGCAGGGAGCGCAGGGCCGGGGGGGGAGGAAGGGGTAGCCCGAAGTCCAGCCGATTCCAGCGGCTGGTATACCTATAATTCAACAATTACAACACCCAATTTTCTAGAAGATGCGAGATGGGCATCGATTACGTGATATAATGTCGGGTCCAGTACCAAATATTCGAATAGAAGACGGCGCACGGCGGGCCAATGCGATGCGAAGAGAGAAACTGACTGATCCATGGCCGTTGTTAGAAGTTCACATCTTGTTTGATGGTATCGAAGAGGATGATGGGGAGGAAATAGTTATCTTGATCGATTTCTATCAGAGTGAAACAACACCACCCCTGCGTTTTGAATACTGGCAAAGGTTGGCTTCCACGGTTCTTTTGCATCAACTTTTTTTTCTTAGGATCTCATTTTTCCTATATAAATAATAGAAAGGTTTCTAAATGGTTTTACACAATTTTTCACGTGAAAATATAACAAATTTGATTAAAAAATAATCTATATAATTATAAAATATCGATTTTTCGAGTAAAAAAGGCCGATTTTTGACCAAAAGTTCGAGTTTTCCACATTTTCTCAAGCTTCTACGCAGTTTTTCTAGTTAAAAAAGTCCGTATTTTTAGCGAGGCGATGGATCGACAGCGGAGATCGTGGTATCTACCACGATTTCCACATCGACGAGCCGTCTACAATGGCCACGATAGCATTGGATTGATGAATCGCCTGCTGGCCAATTTCAGACCAATGCTATTGACGTTGTGTGATTTGGCAGATGGGCCATTATCCGATCCATCCATTATTCATATTTGGAGAATACCGTATACACTTTCCGTGAAGAGATATGGGCTTGAGGTACGTTTTTTCATTTTGTTTTGTATTGCCGCGTTGTTTTTGGATTCCTACTATATATATAAAAATAGTGTCTGTGTGTGCCACTTTGCATGCAACTTCCGTCTGTATGTCCGGAGGATAACTCAATAGGAGCGAGGTTTACAGTATGTATGATCATCAAAACAAACTATTTCCGATATTAAAAATTAGGTTTTCGTGAAATTTTCGGACATCCTCTTTGTTAGGGGACCATTAGTATTCACCGGAAGTGGAAGCAGCCTATATAAAGGGATACCAGGAGAATTTTTTCATTTTCGGCAGTTGATTGAGGCGGAATTATGCAAAGTTTACAATTTCATTGGTCCCAGACGGGGCCAGGGTTGAAAAGTCGCAAGCGGCTTTTCCACCCTGGTGTCTATGAATATTGCAGGAAGCGGTTAAGTGCCTAGAAGAGACGTACAATCGTCACAATCCACCGGAGCAGGTATTCCTCTCTCTCTTTCTCTCTCTCCCTCTTTTCTCTCTCTCTTTCTTTCGCTCTCTCACTTAACTGTCTACCCCCCTTTCAGGTTCACATCAAATGCATGGCATTAGATGCGCATAGTTTCACCAGATTAATGGCTAAGGTCAGATTCTAAAATAATGATAAAACGCCTTGTTTCTTATAATAATCCAATGCTCTACCTTCTCAGCATTCCGATATCCCAATTCTGGATCTTGAAAGATTCTGCTCAACGGATGATGATGTTGATGTTGATAGTATTCGAGCGTTTCTTCATGCACTTCTCATTCCGGTATCCATATCGCTATCTTTGCCTCCGCGATTTCGCCAAATTTTGACGCAGTTTCACATGCAAAATTTCACTGACAAAACGTCGATTTGGCGCGTCGGGACCCCGCTCATCAGGTTCCACGACGTCGAAAACACGAGAGGCTGTCCCGAAAAAACCCTTTCGGCATTTGGCCGTCTTCTATCGGTTCGGGCCCAAATTTTTACCAGTGATGGGGAACCATAAAGACTATGTGCGGCCAAATTTTCTAAACAAAAAAGTGCAAAATAAAAAGTTATTGCTAAAAAACTGCTTTTTTGGAAACGCTGCTACTCATTTTTGGCAAAGTTTTCGCTATTCTGAATAATTTGCCGAAAATGACCATTTTTGGGTCGGTTTGGCAAATTTTGATAATAAAATGTGATGTAAAGTCCCAATTTAGACGTGATTTTCCTAAATCAAAGAATTTTCCGGTGTAGAACGTGCACTCATCATTTTTGTGAAACATCTCGACGTCGAAATCCGTCAGAATCCTAGTGAAATCGGCAAAATAACCCTGAATTACGATATAACTATTTTGCTTCACAATTTTTTGTTTAGAAAATTTGGCCGCACATAGTCTTTGTGGGTCCCCATCGCTGTTCAAATTTTGGGCTGGATCGGATAGGAGACGGCCAAATGTCGAGGGGGGCTTGGTTCACCCTGCCGATAACCATCTTGGCCGGCAATTACACGCGAAAAGGCATGATTACCCAGCAACCAGGGTGGTGTCTTCTTTTTGCCCGCTACGGTCAATGTCGCGCATTTTAGTACCCTCCCATCGGCAACAAGAAACGGTTATTTCGTTTGATTATCAGGCGGAGACGAGATTGGCGACAGTTGCCGGCATGCAATGATCCGGTATTCTAATATTTACCCAATTTGGGGGAATTTGGGGAAAATATGGCGAAAAAAACCGAAATCCAAAAATACACCCAAAAATTTCGACATATTGAGAATTCGATATTCTGATAAATTTGCGAAATGCGGAAAAAGTGGAATAATATTTAAGATGTTATTTTCATCTATTATTTCAGCTGTATCGGCAGATGATTGATCCCCATCTGGTGACGAACGAACTGAAGAAAATCGGCGCAAATACATCAAAACAAGATGCAATGATTATCGATTATCAACCGGAAATCGGCTTCCTCCCCCCGACAGTAAACGTGGGCCATTTTCTCGCATTGTTTACCTGATTTTAGTGGCAACGAATTATTGTGGTTGCGCAGAATTATCGTCAAAACATGGCGGCTGTACGAAAAGTCTATCCACAGATCATATCTTCCCGTTCGAATGCGAATTTTCTTGTTGGCACCACGCGGGGAAATGGTCGTTTGAATGATTGGCCATTCTTTGTACGTAACGTGCGATTTGAATGATAAAGTGTTCTTGTAACAATCTAACAATGTAACAATAAAAACAACAAAAAAATGTAACGCTTGAATACTCTTCGCCTGACGAAGTGAGAGCGAGTGAGAGAGAGTGAGTGGGTGAGAGATAACGAGCGAGAGAGTGGCAAAGTGAGAGAGAGTGAGAGAGAGAGCGGGTGACATCACATTGTCAGCTCGACGTACCCCGAGGTAACATTCCCTCCGTTTCAGCGCAACCTCAATCTGACCTCGCATCATTGGCGCCATTTCGTTTGATTACTCAATGGGTATCTCGCCCATTTCCCAAAATAATCTCTGCTATTTTGCCCTGTCTATAATCTGATTATTTTCAGATAGTATCGTGCCATAAAAATGACTCCGCATTTCCCAATCGAGAGATTGCCGCTGGTACTACAAGATCTAGTCTACAAAAAGACGCCTCCAGGCTCTAAACTACGGCTACGGGCTGTCAACAAGGTATGCAGTCAACTATAAGAAATCAGTAGTCGTGTCTGTCCGTCCGTCTCTCTGTCTGTCAGAAACCAACTAAAATCAAAGGGGAAAGGAGCTAGTGCTTACTGTAACCGTTTTTTTGTTGACCGTGGGATTTCGATACGTGAGATAGCACATTATGTGCAGAATTTTTCGCTGATTCCGAATCCGTTTTCAAAAGTTGCGGAATCCCCCTAGATAAAAAGTTACCGCCGGTTTTCTACCCCAAATGACCGAAAATTACAAACTTTAAATCCTTATAAAAAACTCGTGGAACATTTTGTGCGATAAACAACAGCACTCCTAGGGGTAAAAAAACGTGCTCTTTCGAATGGGCTACCTCACGAACCCGTAGCTCAAAATTCACAAAATTTCAAAAATGGGCCATCCAGGGCATTGGTCCACCGAAAAACTTTTTTTCATGAATTTTGAGCTACGGGTTCGTGAGGTAGCCCATTCGAAAGAGCACGTTTTTTTTACCCCTAGGAGTGCTGTTGTTTATCGCACAAAATGTTCCACGAGTTTTTTATAAGGATTTAAAGTTTGTAATTTTCGGTCATTTGGGGTAGAAAACCGGCGGTAACTTTTTATCTAGGGGGATTCCGCAACTTTTGAAAACGGATTCGGAATCAGCGAAAAATTCTGCACATAATGTGCTATCTCACGTATCGAAATCCCACGGTCAACAAAAAACGGTTACAGTTAGGTCTCTTCGGATTCGGATAGAGGGCGGTCAAAAACCCAGACTGCCCAAGAACATAAAATAAACATTTCATTTTGATATGTAAAAATCGATCTTGTAGTTTGGTGGTAAAAACGGATATTGGCACGATTTTGGGCATAGTGAACCAGGTCGCGCGCGTTTCGGCGAGGGGCAGGGAGCGCAGGGCCGGGGGGGGAGGAAGGGGTAGCCCGAAGTCCAGCCGATTCCAGCGGCTGGTATACCTATAATTCAACAATTACAACACCCAATTTTCTAGAAGATGCGAGATGGGCATCGATTACGTGATATAATGTCGGGTCCAGTACCAAATATTCGAATAGAAGACGGCGCACGGCGGGCCAATGCGATGCGAAGAGAGAAACTGACTGATCCATGGCCGTTGTTAGAAGTTCACATCTTGTTTGATGGTATCGAAGAGGATGATGGGGAGGAAATAGTTATCTTGATCGATTTCGAAGAGCGTGAAACAACGCCATCACTGGATTTTGAATACTGGCAGAGGTCGGATACCACGGTTCTTTTGCATCAACTTTTTTTTTCTTAGGATCTCATTTTTCCTATATAAATAATAGAAAGGTTTCTAAATGGTTTTACACAATTTTTCACGTGAAAATATAACAAATTTGATTAAAAAATAATCTATATAATTATAAAATATCGATTTTTCGAGTAAAAAGGCCGATTTTTGACCAAAAGTTCGAGTTTTCCACATTTTCTCAAGCTTCTACGCAGTTTTTCTAGTTAAAAAAGTCCGTATTTTTAGCGAGGCGATGGATCGACAGCGGAGATCGTGGTATCTACCACGATTTCCACATCGACGAGCCGTCTACAATGGCCACGATAGCATTGGATTGATGAATCGTCTGCTGGCCAATTTCAGACCAATGTTATTGACGTTGTGTGATTTGGCATATGGGCCATTATCTGATCCATCCATTATTCGTATTTGGAGAATACCGTATACACTTTCCGTGAAGAGATATGGGCTTGAGGTACGTTTTTTCCTTTTGTTTTGTATTGCCGCGTTCCGCTGAATCTATGATTGCAGGAAGCAGTTGAGTGCCTAGAACAGACGTATAATCATCACAATCCACCGGAGCAGGTATTCCCTCTCTCTCTCTCTCTCTCTCTCTCTCGCTCTCTCTCTCTCACAAACACACTCACTCTCTCTCTCTTTCATTCGCTCTCTCACTTAACTGTCTACCCCCCTTTCAGGTTCACATCAAATGCATGGCATTAGATGCGCATAGTTTCACCAAATTAATGGCCAAGGTCAGATTCTAAAATAATGATAAATCGCCTCGTTTCTTATAATAATCCAATGCTCTACCTTTTCAGCATTCCGATATCCCAATTCTGGATCTTGAAAGATTCTGCTCAACGGATGATGATGTTGATGTTGATAGTATTCGAGCGTTTCTTAATGCACTTCTCATTCAGGTATCCATTTCGCTATCTTTGCCTGCGCGATTTCGCCAAATTTTGACGCAGTTTCACATGCAAAATTTCACTGACAAAACGTCGATTTGGCGCGTCGGGACCCCGCCCATCAGGTTCCACGACGTCGAAAACACGAGAGGCTGTCCCGAAAAAACCCTTGGGCATTTGGCCGTCTTCTATCGGTTCGGGCCCAAATTTTTACCAGTGATGGGGACCCATAAAAACTATGCGCAGCCGATGTTTCCAAGCAAATATTGTAAAATAAAAAGTTATTGCTACAAAACTTTTTTTCGCGAAGGCAGGTACTCATTATTGGCAAAGTTTTCGCAATTCTGAATGAACGGTCAATGTCGCGCATTTTAGCACCCTCCGATCGGCAACAAGAAACGGTTATTTCGTTTGATTATCAGGCGGAGACGAGATTGGCTACAGTTGCCGGCATGCAATGATCCGGTATTCTCATATTTACCAAATTTACATAGGGGAAAATATGGCGGAAAAAAACGAAAGGCTAAAATAATCGCAAAAATCTCGATATTCTGATAAATTTGCAAAATTCGGAAGAACTTGAACAATATTTTAGATGTTATTTTCGTCTATTTTTTCAGCTGTATCGGCAGATGATTGATCGCGATCTGGTGACGAACGAACTGAAGAAAATCGGCGCAAATACAACAAAACAAGATGCAATGATTATCGATTATCAACCGGAAATCGGCTTCCTCCCCCCGACAGTAAACGTGAGCCATTTTCTCGCATTGTTTACCTGATTTTAGTGGCAACGAATTATTGTGGTTGCGCAGAATTATCGTCAAAACATGGCGGCTGTACGAAAAGTCTATCCACACATCATATCTTCCCGTTCGAATGCGAATTTTCTTGTTGGCACCACGCGGGGAAATAGTCTTTTGAATGATTGGCCATTTTTTGTACGTAACGTGCGATTTGAATGATAAAGTGTTCTTGTAACAATCTAACAACGTAACAATAAAAACAACAAAAAATGCTTAGGCTTGGGCTTAGGCTTACACTGCACTCGACACCTGCCGTCGGCAGCCTTTTAAAATCGACGAAAAGATAAGATTCAAAAAGTTATGAGGGTTTTAGGCGCGAAACCGGAAGCTAGCCTTTTTAGGAAATCAACGCTATCAAGCACTTCGGTTCAGTAGTTTTTGAGATAATTTTTCAAGGTTTCCAACTTTAACCCCCATTTAAACCTGGAAAATGAACTTTTTAAAATCTCGAATTAGTGCCGCCGTACTAATTCGATTATGGACTTTCATACAACATCAAAAAACTGTGACGAGGTTTGTTCGTGTCTCTGGCAAACGGTCTTTGAAACTCGCGTTCACCCACATTAACCTCCCTAACCCAAACATTTATCTTTTGCGTCTTTCCTAAATCGATAAAAGTTGCGTGATAATTAATACATCGCGTAAGCGAATAAATATTTTTCCGGTCTGTCCTTTCCAAAGAACGATTTATAAACGCATCATGACCCAAAACGACGGCACATAAATACGAAAAACAAGTCGAAAGGGGGCTCAATGTCAAAAAATGAGGCTCAATACATGAGTCCGAGCTTCTTCTTTGTGGTCTGCTTCTTCTTGACGACATCAATCTGCCGCTCCTGCCAGTTGCTCTTCCTCAATTTGATCGGCCGATTCCCGACGTATTTCCCGTCCATTTCACGCATCGCACGCACGTAGTCCTAAACAAAAATTTATTCATGATTTTAAGACTAAAAATACCTCTTGACTTTTGAAGGACACAAAACCGAAGCCCTTGCTCTTGTTCGAACGGCCGTCGCGGACTACCTAAAAAAAAAAAAATAGAAATTTTGGTACTTTGGCATTATCAGGGGGTGGGCGGATAAGTTATCTCTCAACCTGGTTTTTCACGTTTTCTGTTTCACCATTTTTCTAAGTTTTATCCAAAGTTTTTCTGGTTAAAACCGAGCAAAATTCTACCAAAAACCATTAAAAAACTGATATTAGATTGCTAGATAAATATGAACTCCCGAAAGCCCAAAATCGACATTTTGGTGCTTTGGCATTATCGGGGGGAGGGGAGATACCTATTTTCACCCTATATTTTTCGCGTCTAATTAGAGAAAAACATCAAGTTACAATTTTTTCTCCGGAACAAAAAAAATAAAAATTAGAGTTTCGACCAAATTTCAAATTAAAAAATTCTGTCTCTCAATAAATTTGAGACACGGCAAATAGCCAAATTTTTCGAAAAACACCATCAAAAAACTTTACATGTCATTTCTAGGTATAACTGGACTTATAGAAAAAATTAGCCCCTCCCAATATTGTGAAAGTACCATCACTGAAAATTTCAAAAAATACATGCCTTGGCCTTGAGAAAAGATGGGTATTTCCGGAAGGCCTTGGCCAGCAGCTCGTCCGACACCTCATTTCCCAGATCACCGCAAAAGATGCGGAAATCGTTCGGGTCCCAGTCGGCCAGCGACGAATCTTCCCACACCTGAAAAAAAATTAATAAAGTAAAAAAAATCGAAATTACCTGTCCGCCAGCCGTTCGCACAAATTTCTTGCCGACCGGCCGCGACATCATCGCCTCACGACGTTCCTTGTCTCGCTTACGGTTGATCGCGTCGATATCCGAGGGGAGCGCCTGAAAATGTTTCTTTTATGACCCATCTTTTAAAAGCGCTCAATAAATATAAATGTATAATATACGAAGAAAAATAGATAATCTATCAAAAAAAAAAATACGGGTTTACCCAAAACTACTATCTACAGATATTTGAATAGAGTTTTTGGCTATAATTTGTATATTTGAGCGCAAAAATGATCTAGAAAACCTAGAAAAATCAGACAGTTTGAGATTTGGTCGAAAAACGGATATTTTATCTTTTTAATCTAAATCCAAAAATGCCTAGTAATTCTCTATAATTATAGCCGGTATTTTAATAAGGTTTTTGGTCAATTTTCCCTATATCTCCCTTAATAAACTACCTAGAAAACTCGGAAAAAAATTTGAAATCTCGCTCGAAAAATCGCTATATTGATTTAAAAAAAAAAAAAAAAAAAAAAAAAAAAAAAAAAAAAAAAAAAAAAAAAAAAAAAAAAAAAAAAAAAAAAAAAAAAAAAAAAAAAAAAAAAAAAAAAAAAAAAAAAAAAAAAAATAAAAAAAAGGAAAAAAAAGGAAAAAATGGTTCCAATCGCTTTTAATAGCGTCGTTGGACAAAATTAGCCATATTTCCAAAGCAAAAATACTCACAAGTTTAGATGTTTTAAAAGAGTTTTATGCCATAAAATTATGCGATTTTTGCGCCAATTAATAGCAAAGAATAGTAATAAAAACCTACGGACAACTTTGGCGCTTCGGATGGCACATACGGGACATTCGGCGTACGAATCAACGCGGGCCCACTTTCGATGGTCGCCCCGGGCATGTTGGCTCCAGAATTTGGCAGCGGCTGTGTCTTGGCTGGAGCGACGCTGGCCACGCGTAACTGAAATTTTGAGTAGATACCTCAATTTTAGAGCCAAAATTTTCTTCTTACGGAAAATTATATGAATCTAGGTAACCAAGTTCAAACCTTTGCACTTCCAATTGTTGTGGCTCCTAAACGTACCTGTGGCGGCTTGAAAACGCTGGGCGCGGCCACGATGTGCGCCCCATCGGAGGTGATTGTCGTGCGCGGGGCTTTGGCCGGCTAAAAAAAGCAGCGAAATCCATAGAAAAATACGAATTACGTACCCGACTGGGCCCAGCTTCGTCGGGCTCGGGCAGCGTGGAGAGCTCGGCCTCGAAACTAAACAAAAATTATGTGAAAAACATATAAATAACTTACAGCGCGAGCTCGGCGTCCAAATCCATCGCCGATTGGGGGCCTGAAAACGGTAGTAAAAGGTGGCTATAAGAAGAAATAGCCGTTATTAAAGTATATCGCTATTATATAGTTTGAAGAACACACGTTTTTTAATTGAAAATAGCTTTCAAGATTGAAAACTATGACGGGAGGCCCTTCTCAATCAGCAAATTTCAAAGCCATCGACTACAAAGGACTCCAATGTACACCATTTATCTGTGCTCTCCTCGTGATCAGCAAAGCCCGGCAATTGATGTGCGGCGGTAGGCCCACCGCTTCTTCACAAAATACATTTTTTTTCCTTGAAAAAGCTCTAGTTTTTGCAGAAAACTAAAAAATCGAAAATCCGTTGGGTGTTGATGCATGGATCGATGCAGTCGAGCCGTATCCACCCTTTGCGACACCCGATTCGGGCCAGAGAAGATGATCATGTCCTCAGCGACTTTTTCTGCGAGATTTGCCGAGCTAGGAGGCCAGGTAATACTTTTTAGCGTTGCAAAATATGTGCTGGAAAGTTTGCGATCGAATGGTACCCAATTTACGGGATTTGGCCTTGTAAATCGTCTGGAAAAGCTATAAAACCATGAGTTTTTTGGGAACAAAAGAATATGGTAAAAATCTAGGCATTGGAGTATTTGAAAATTTCAGGCCGCAAGTTCTTCACGCCCGTCGACCGGCAAGAAAAGGAGAATTGGCTGATAAGGCTGAATTTGCCGACAGAGAGAACGGCCGTGTTGAAGTGAGAAATATAATACAGCTTGCATTGGAATTCTTGTATTTCTAGAAATCGTATGGATCTCCGGCAAGTGGCATTGTGTGGGATGCATTTCCCGCCGGAAGTGATGGACGATGATCGGGTCGATTTGATCCCGACTGACATGTCCGTGCGCGATAATCAGCTGGTGTGTTGTCATTTCAATTTTTTACGCCGAACTTAACGGGTTTTAATGGTTTACGTTATAAAATACGCGTTTCTTTACCTTTTAAAGGCTATAAAATTCTTTTTGCATTCGGATTGTGGATCTAAACTCAATTTTTAACGTAAAATTGTTCAAAATACATTGTAAAGCCTTTAAAAACTTTTTTAATAGCTGGTTTAAAACCTTTTAAAAAGTTTAAACTTGAGAATGACAGCTTCTTTAATTTTTGAATACATAAAATACTTTGGTACATTAGATTTGATGGCTTGAATTGATTTTTAAACCTTAATCATTAAAAAAACTGGATTTTAGCCGTTTTAGAAATCTTGTCGCGTAGAGCAAACTTTTTTTCGTTTTAATTTTAGAAGGTTAAAATTAAAATTTAAAGTAAACTTATTTTTAATAGCTCAAATTGATTTTTAAAACGTAATGCCAGATGTTCAACCGAATCGAGGCGAGTGAGGCCCCGTTTCAAGTGGGAAACGGCAAGCAGTTGCTGCTCAACGAGTTCTTTGCCGCCGATGAGGTGTTGGTCGGTTTTTTTTGCTATTTTTTGAAGCGATTGTCGCCTCAGAAACTTTATTTTGTTAATTTTTCAGCGTCCCCGCAGCAGCCAGACGAACCTCCGAGGCCGCCCCACCCGCAAAAACGAGCCGATTTCCAAGGCGCCAAAGTACGGATTTTACAAAGCGATAAAAGTGCATTTTTAGGAGAATCGGCGCCTATCAATATCGTCAGCTTGGCCATCAGCCCAGCCAATCAATGTACCCACATTTGAGACTGAGAAGACCGAATATGCAGCTGCCATATGGTAGCCGATTTTTCTGTTGTAAAAGGATTTTTTTGAGGGTTTCGAAGCGATTCAGGGCCGTTGGAAGGCAAATCGACACTAGAAAAAAAATTTTAGAACGTTCCTTCAAAAACTTTTTTAGCCTTTAGAACAGTAGTGGATTTCGTGTTTCAAAGCTTTTTTGAGGGGGTATAAAGCCGTTAAACCGACCTGGCAGACAAAATCCATGACTTTCGAAATTTTTGACAATAGCAAAAATTATTTTTAGACGTTTTTTTGGAGGAATATCGAACCGGAATGTTTTTTTTTTTTTTAAAATTTTTTTTGAGGGGGGGGGGGGGAAAAAAAAAAATTTAAAATTTTAAGGAAAAATAAAAAATTTTTTTTTTTTTTTTTTTTTTTTTAAAAAATTATTTTTAAATGAAAAAAAAATAATAAAAAACAAAACAAAACTGAAAATAAAAAATTTAAAAATTTAATAACAAAAAAAAAAAAATAAATTGTTATGAGTTGTAATGAAAAATAGCGTGTATTTTCCAGAAAAATTGCCGGAATCGCAGTACGTGCTGAGCATCCTGCATCTCGTCGAGGCGTCCGGCCTCGAATATGTGAGCCCGAAGAAGTTAATTTAAATTTTAAAATTTTCAGGAGAACGAGCTGACCTACCCGGAGAGATCGGTGCCAATCATGCTGCGAAACGAGGCCAAGTCGCAGGATAAAACGTGGGTTTTCCTTTGAAAACACTAATTTTTGCTACGTTTTTAGGTACGTGTGCGCGGCGTGTTCGGTGATGCGTCGCGGTCCAAAATACGTGCTTCCACCTCCAGGGAAACGGAGGAACGAGTGGATAAATCGATTGGCGTTGTCGAGGAAGGAATGGATGTACGTGAATTTTCGCTCTCTCCCTCTCGCTCTCTCTCTCTCTCTCTCTCGCTCTCTACAGCCTCTATCATCCTTTCTTTCTCTCGCTCCAAAATTCTCTCTGCTGGCCTGCCTTTTTCAGAAATTTTCCGTCCATAATCCGAAATTAGCTCTGTTTCAGCGAGCCGCTCGTCACGAAACCGGGCCTCCTCTGCGGCTTCCACTTTGATGCTCAAGTCACCCTCGGTGGTCTCTATGATCCGGATCCATACCCCCTCGATATGAGAGAAGCTATCAATCGATTGGTACTCCTCTTCTTTCTATGAATCCCCTTCTAATTCCAGTTATTCCGTGATCTCTATGATGGAACTATGAAGGTCATCACCCCGCAGGGACTTCTCGTTAGAGCTGTACGTTTTCAGAGGATTTCTCATTACACATCGTAATCGGATGATCGCTCGGAATTCAGTGGTCTAATCGGTTAAACCAAACTAAGGCAG
Organism: Mesorhabditis spiculigera; assembly: GCA_958295435.1. Classification (NCBI taxonomy): domain Eukaryota; kingdom Metazoa; phylum Nematoda; class Chromadorea; order Rhabditida; family Rhabditidae; genus Mesorhabditis; species Mesorhabditis spiculigera. Next base: position 110,948 of record CATQJA010002573.1, read on the forward strand.
CGTAACTGGATTTTAAATAGCGTAATCGATTACTGTTAGGCATTTACATGGCGTAATCGGATTCGGACCTATAATTTTGATGGCGTAATTGGTTCAACTCGATATACAAGGCAGTGCAACTCGAATTTGGTATCGTAATCGATTGCTGGGCCGTTAGCTATATGTCGTAATGAATTAATGTCAGCCAATTTAGGTGTCATAATCGGTTCCTGCTCTCGAATTAGCTGGCGTAACAGATTTCGCACCCTCGAATTACGCATCGGAACCGATTAGAACTTTTATCCTAAAGTTTCGGCTGTCGTGCTCCCTTTAAAAAAGTAATTGCGATTTTTTACAGAGTTTCTTCTTCATGGACGAGGTGCAATCGATCGAGACGGCCAGTGAGGCAATTATGGAGAGGATTGACCCGGAGGATATTCGATTCACAGAAGCGAGACAGCATGATGGAACGATACAGAGGAGATATAGGACGGTAAGCCGCTCTCAAAGGGATTCTGACAGGCTAGCTAGCGGTGATCTTCGAGGAATCGTCGGAAACCGGCATTTTTCAGGCTGACGGTGCGGAATATGTGGCGATGAATGAGGAAGAGGTCGACGAAGAATACGCTGAAACGGTATGGACATTTTTGGGCAGGCTAGCAGGCATTATTTGGGAAAATTTTCGTACGAGTTCCTGACGTAGGGCAGGCTACCAGAGAACATTAGGGATTGAAAAAGATAAAAATTTCTGGAAAACTCCTTTTTTTATAAAGGGATGTCGACAGCTAGCTGTTGAGTCCAAGGCGAGCTAGCAGGGATTCTTTGGGAAAGGAAAATATTATTTTAGGATTTCCCAGATTTTCAAATGTGAAGGCAAACTAACAGAGATTCTTAGGGAACGAATGAGGATTTTGAGGGGATGGTGACAGCTAGTTTTTGAAGTTAGGGCCACTAGCAGCGATTTCTTGGAGGATCTAGGATTTTAGAGAGCAGAGCTAGCAGATTATTTGCGGAATTTAATTTTTCGAAGTTTATTTATTTAATTGATTAAATTTCTTTAATTTTTCAGGTGGAAAACGCGGCGGAGCACATAATAGAAGACCCAGAGACGGCAGATGACGTGTTGATTGACGAGGAGGGGAATATGGTCAATGAAGAATATATCGTTTATGGGAGAGAAGTAGGAGGAGCGAATACTGTAGTTGAACAGCGACACCAACACGGCTATCTACAACGACAACATCCCACATACAGTACCCGTACGTTCACTACCGTATCCTGGGAATTTTTCAATTTTTAGGAACCGAAAAATCGACGCATATGGCTGAAAATGTGAGGCCGAGCACCAGCTATCAACATCCACCGAATAATATCAATTTGCGAACGGGAATTCGTGCGTTTTTTGCGAGAAAATATGCGGCGTAGTCGATTCCTGGCCTTCGAATAAAGTGGCGTAATCGTTTCTTCACCCTAGATTTATCTGGCGTAATGGATTTTTGATCTCCTATTTAGCTGGCGTAATCGATTCACATCACTCGAATTAGACAACCTAATCGATTCTGGTGCTAAAAATTAGACGACGTAATCGATTCAGCAAAAGGAATTTAATGCCGTAATCGTTTCGACCGGCAGAAATTAATTTGTTAACCTACTTTTTGTAAAGAATTCTCTCTATTCTCTCTCTATATCGCGATCACTTCAATTGGCTAAAATTACGTAGCGTAATCGATTCTGATTTGATTAAATTGCGCAATCGCTTGGCCCGGCTGAAATTCGCACCGTAATCGATTCTTTTGCAAAATTATATGGTGTAATCGATTCCAAAAACGGAAAATTTTAGTTTTAACATTTTCAGGTCAACAACCGATGGAGCGTCCCCTGCGTGGAGGTCAAAAAAGAAGCGCCACCGCCGCAATGCACCCATCACAACGACTACGCATCACTCCGGAGGAATACGATGGCCCGGGTACGGTAGTGGCGAAGGAAGAAGAGGTTGTCGAAGAAGAGGAAGAAGTCACAACAACACCACAATCCCCACATCAAGAACATTTTATGGTCAATGTTGAGGTAACACAGCGGCCCGGCTCCTAATAAAACGTCCGGTAGCTTTGGAAAGGAGGGAAGACCGCAACGCGTGCGATAGACGCGTCGCGCAATTGCGAAAGCAGGCCCGCGCAGCTAAAAACCGGTTGCTATTCCGCGCACCCGCACGCAACGCGCGAAAACACGTACAGTACGCCCTTTCCCTTGAACCATCTGGACCGAACCCATTGGCGGTTGTGGTAAGGGTCGCTCGATTTATATAGCGTAATCGTTTGTCTATGCCCGGTGGCGCGCTCCCTTTAAAACGCTTAAAATCGTGATTTTTGCCAATTTCATGGCGTAGACCGGTTTTTCTTTTGGAATTATGTCGTGTAACAGATCAATTACCTGCCGTCATCGATTGTCTGGCATCGATAGCCAGCTGGCACGCTCCCTTTAAAACGCTGCGTAATGCCCTAATCTTTTCATGATTTGAAATTACGTTGCGTAATCGATCCCCTAGTTTCAATTAGGTGTGGTAAACGATTTTCTGGCTTGGAATTACATGGCTTCAAGGGTTGGTCAAGTCAAAATAGACTAAAGATATCGCCTTTGAGGTGATTTTCATGGCGTCATCGGCCACGAAACCCGGAATCAAATAGCGTAATCGGTTCCCGGGATGTGTATTAGCTGCCCTAAGTGGTTCTGTTAACGAAAATGAGCCGTAATTCTGCTTTTAAATCATTAATATTGTTTTCATACATTCAATTACCTAGCGTAATTGAATGCAGGCATTCGAATTAGGTGTCGTAATAGATTTTTTGGGTTTGATTTAGCTGGTGTAATCGATTTGTATGCACTGGATTTATCTAGCTTAATGGGTTCAAGTCGCTCGAATTGCCTGGCGTAATCGATTTCACAACGTCAAAATTACGTGGCATAATCGATTCCGGCGGGTGAAAATTTCAAAATAATTTTTTCAGGATTTCGACGATGGTGATATGGTATGGGAAGGAGACGGGGCTGGACCCTCATATACATACGATCCAATCCCGCATAAGAAATACGCGATACGGTAGCCATTTTTTAATTGCTAATTTTTGTAATTGTTTAGATACCATAAATGTATGATTTGTGGCGAGAAACGGGTCAACCTGGATATGCAGTCGATTAGTGCCAAGATAGAAAAGAGGCAGATATTGTGGAAAAATCTGCATTTTGAGGTATGGATTTGGGGTTACTGTCAAAATGTCGAATTTCATGATGGCGAAATTTACGGTTCTTTGGCATTATCGGGGGGACAACTTTTTCACAGGATCCAGGTTGTCTCATATAAATAAACGAGGTATTTCTCAGCTGTTTTTATTCCTAAATTTAAAAAGGTAACCAATTTTTTTAATAAATACAAAAATATAGGTATTTCGCGCAAAAGTGGCCGATTTTTGACGTATTACGTTCACCACATATTTTGATTTTTTTTATTTGAAATTTAGTCAAATTTGAACAAAAACGATCAAATTATCACCTTAATTGGCAACTCCCCGGAAAAAAACCCCCGAATAATATGCAAAAAGGAATAATAGAGATGGGAAATTTTTGGCAGGCTAGCAGCGATTCCTTGTGGAAAGATTTTTCCCCATTTCAGGTGGACCCGGATGTGATATTCGATTTGGAGTCGAAAGCCCGTTCCGGCCAATCGATTCCGATCTGCCGAACCCATTTCCCACCGGTTGGTATCTGCTGAATTTTTTGTGTGCTTTCAGGGCCCGTTGAAGTCAAAAGTAAAAATTTTATAATCTTTCTTTTAAAGCTCCGTTAAATCTAAATATTAAGTTTTAAAGGGCCAGTGACGCCGTAAATTATGGATTTTTTTTTCCAGGAACTTCGGATGGAGCGGGTGCGCCACATTGAAGACACAATATTTCCGGATGGGCGCATGGTTTTGTCTTGTTTGGTGGGTGCTTAAAACTTAAAATACGTATTTTTAAACGATGTAAAGGCCCGAAAAGTAATTTTGTAATTTGCGGTTTTTTTATGTTTGTAGAGGTTTATTCATTTCATATGATCGATTTATTCTGTTCAGATTTGCGGTATGCTGGGCCCAGCGACGTTGTTTTGCCAGATGACAAAGGATGGGCAATCGATGCATCGGCTATTTACAAAGGTACATTTATTTCGATAATTCGTCAAAAAAATTGGATTTTCTAGACGCAACTGCCCCACCAACAGCAAGAGATCCTTCGGACGATGGTCCACAATAATGAGCTGGCCCTCGTTTGTACCGTGCATTATGATGAGGTATATTTTATGCATTAAAAGGATTTTGGAGTTGATTGGCTATAAATGTCATCTTTTTTTGCGGAACCCGCGGCACGCAACGCGCACGCGCAACGCCTGGCCGCCGTTAAAGGGTTTAATCGATTACGCGGGGAAAAAATCAGCGGTACGCGTTGCATGTCGCGAGAAAAGCAAAATTTTATAAGCTTGCCTTGCCAGTCCCTTTAATCGCTATGAGAGAGTACTTTAGACGGTGCGACCGAATGCCCTTTTCCTGGGAGAAGCAGACGATCAGATCCAGCATCTACAAGATATCACAGAGGCCAGGAAGAAGCCGCACAGGAGATTGGTACGCCGGATTTGAGATTTTAAAGGGAGTGTGACAGCTGGGCTTCCAACGATTTTGCATGCGTATTTTCGAAAACAGTTTTTTGAGCTTTTAAAAGTCTGTTTTTCGCAAAAAACATGGGTTTTCGAAAGATTTTAGAACATATAAAATGTCAAATGACAGGGCGGTAAGAAAAAACAGATAAATCTATTTTGCTGTTAAAAAAGTGTTTTTCTGGAAATTCTACTGAAAACTGAAAAAAAATTCGATTTTTCCAACGGATTTTCAACTGTCGCGCTCCCTTTAAAACGAGCGGGATACGGAGCCTTAAAATGTCTCAATTTCCAGGAATACCACCGTCAGACGGTGAATTGTGTGCTGTGTCGACAGGCTGTCCCCCGCCCATCCACCAAAAAGATGCCCTCCCACGAACGGGCCATGCAGCTCATCTTTGAGTACGTTTTTTGGAGCGTAGTCCGTTTCAAATCAAGATCAACGATTTCAAGTGTTTTATCCCGGGGGTTTATTTAGCTGTCGTAATCGGTTAGACTCATCCGAATTGCCTGCATCGTTCATTTAAGCGCAGAAATATTCGAATTTTGCGGCAGTTTTGATGTTTTTATGAAGGAATTTTATGGAGTAATCGATTACCCGCTTAAAATTAGGTGTCGTCATCGGTTAGACTTGCCAAAATTACCTTTTAAGTCCCTTTAAAAACTGAATATTCGACTTTTTGAACATATTTCGATGTGGTAGGATGGAATTTTATGGCGTACTCAATTCCCAAGTGTCGTAATCAGTTAGACCTCAGAAAATTTGGCTTTAGAGTCTCTGTTCGAATGGAATTTTTTTTGCAGCTACGCGGACGTGCCCCTTCCCCTGCAGCGCCAAGTGTTGGATGAAGTGAGAAGGAAGACGACCCACGTACCGGCTTGTCGAAAACATTTTCCACCGGTTAGCCCTATTCAATTACGCAATGGAATTATTGATTTTAGGAGATTCGGGAGTTGCGTGGCCGATATTGGTATCGAAAGATGGAGAAGCTGATCCAGCAGGGAAGATATGATGGACTACAGACTACAAATGGCACAAGGGCACTCGTTTTACCCACCGATGAAGGGTATAGGGGTACGGTAGTTTTGGAAGCTTAAAAAGACGCGCAAGGTAAAGCTCTGGATACGCCCGCGACACGCAACGCATACGACGGCCTTTCTATAAATTATATATTTTTTAAATGTTATTGTTAATATATTTTAAATTAAATTTTACAGCAAATAATTATTTATTTCTTTTGCGTAATCGATTGCATGGCGTTCGCGTTGCGTGCCGCGGCTGCGGAAAAATCGATAAATTTAGCCTCTGCGTCCCTTTAAAGGGACCTGCAAGGCACGGCTATACATGTTTCTATATGGATTTTACACGCGACTTCACGCAGCGCCTTTTGGCCGCCTAAAAATCGAGAACTTTGCCTTGCCTGTCTCTTTAAAATGCTCATTGGCTTACGATACGTATTTATCTATTTTTCCCATTCCAGAAGACGCCTACGAACAGCCGGAAATGGAGGAAGAGGAAGAGATTGAAGAAGAAGAAATTGACGAGTCGGATATTGACATTCCTAAAGTGCCCGTCTAACCATTTATCGATTTATCGATTGATTTCTATCGCGTTTAATTCATTACACCATCAAAATTACGTTAGATTTTTGATACCTAGGATTTTCTCATTTCTATGTACAATTTTTTGATGTGATTTTTGTTGCAGAATTGGGTATATTCTCAGGTTGCTTTCTGCCTCTAGCCTTGTCACTTTCACAGAATTGCACGATTACTACTTGTTCGAGTTGATTTACGTATAAATTGTTACACCTTTGTGCGTTTTTAGTTGAAATTCGCGTTGAAAATTCACGAACAAATACAAGAACATTTTCAAAAAAATCTCACAAATGAATTTTGCCAGTTTTATGGAGGAAAACGTGCCAAAATTCCGGAAGTTGTGATGCCCAAAATTCTATGACGCGTTTGGTTTTTCCTGGCAAAATTAGCGTTGCTTTTTTAGACTATGTTTTTCTGTATTTCCAATTCAGCGGAACGATGCTGAACAAACTTCCTCCACGCGTGATGTAGACAATTCTCGACCGACTGAACCCACCGGATCGGCTACAATTGGCCGGTGTTTCCCCTCGAATGTGGAAAATTGTCGAAGAGACGCCGAAGAAGTATTTGGTGGCATTGATCTTCTGGCCGCCCTCAGAATGGGCCGTCGAATTGCACGTTGATGGCCCACCAGTGCGGTGCGTGTGCCCGATGATGCTCACCGCCGCCCAATTGCCACGGTCTGTTTTAGCGTGCTGGATAATCTAAATCTTTTGCTATTCCTAAACGTAAAAACGATACAAATTATACTGCAAAATATAAAAAATTACGATTTTTACCAAAAATTGCAAAGTTTTTCGCTGAAAAGGGTATCAAAACATATTAAAATCCTGACTATAACGTGACTAGCTGTTTTTGGACTTTTAGGAAAAATGACCCCCCCCCCGGATAACGCGAAAGATCCGTACAGGGAATTTACATATTCTTTTAGCTGGGCCCTCCGGAAGGGTGATCCTACGCTAGCACCTCCAGCAGCTTCTCAAGACAAGAGGGAGTATACGGCCCGCTCGAGGTATCTCCGTCTCTTCCTCAACAATTCCTCCGTCAAATCGGTAAGCTTCTCCGCTTTTTGCCCCTATTTTTGTCATTTTGTTTAGTTGGTGGGTCTGATGGGCTGTTACGGCACCGACTTCTGGTATTCGCTGAATATGAAGGTGAAAGAGCTTGGCAATCCACAAGATGTGCCCACTTTCTGCGAGTTGCAGGGACTTCTGGGTAAGCCATAAAAGATGATGCCTCCAGAAAAATGACACCGACCGCATTTGGCATCAACTTTCGTCCTCGGTCTTTTGCGGGTGTAAAAGACGCTCCACTCAAAGAGCAGATTGAATTTTGCTGTGGGAATTTAACAAAACTACCGTGGCTAGCCGGTCAAAATTTATTTGAAATTGAATTTAAATTGTAACCCCGCCCCGTGCATGTTTTTTGGGTAGATCGGAATCAAAATGGCCAACTGTGGCCGGTGTCATTCTTATCGGGGCACCCTGTATTGGCGAGAACATTTTTTTTTTAGATCACTTCAAGCCCTCCTCCTTCACCCACCACAAATTCTGGCTGGTCGAGGGGGGCCGGTATGAAGCGCGCGACAAGTTCTTGCAAAGCCCCACGGTCGGTTACAACAATGTTGGGCTATACTTTACCCCCCCCTACAGCCGGAATGTTTCGGCTATAACCTTTTATTTTACATTATTGTAGGTTCAAATTAAAACTCTTTAGTATATTTTTCGACGCTTTATCGAATGCCGCTGCAAAAATTCCGAGCAAATAAGCGAAAATACCGAAAACTTTGAGACCCTTCGGCTGTGGGGGGGGAAAGGAAAGTCTTATCCAACGTTGAAATATATAAAGTAGTAGTTGCAGGTGCGCTCAATGGAGATGTTGCAGCTAATCTTTTCTTACGTCGGCGATGTGGGCTGTCTGTCCCATATCCGTGCCAAAACTTTGCTCCTCGCGATGGCCAAGCAACGGGATATCCGCGACTGGCCCATCCTGCTCCATTTCGTGTCGAGTCGCGTTTTGGTTGGTTTTTTGCTTCTAGAATTTACATGGTAAGTAAAAAAGCTAAGTTTGCACTGAAATATCTCTCGAACGGAAACGAATCGGGCCGTAGTTACCATGCCAGAATGCTTAAAAGGGCTGGGCATGAAGAAATAACTTGTTTTTCTTTCGATTTTCGGCTACGCAACCTTCCAATTGACGTTCCTTACGACCGAAATTTGTTTCGATATTCCGATTAGTGTTTGGAAAAGCCACTTGCAAAAATTAAATTGGGTTATTTCCGAGTTGAAAAGTAAAGATGGGAAAAATAGCAAAGCTTATTTTGCTTCCAAGAACTGGATCAGACGTTCAAAAATTCTGAAATTTTGTCACTAAACTCGAATCAATCGAAGCTATTTTGAGGGGGAAAAATCAAAATTATGCCACCAGGCAATCAAGAACGCGCAATTTTCGGGCGTAAGAAACGTCAATAGGAAGGTTGCGTAGCCGGAAATCGCAAAAACTTAGTTTTTTTAACGCGCCCTGTAAATGGGAAATTGTAATCATTACAAGATGCTATATTTAATCCGTCCTTTATAGGGCTGGCTAGAAGGGAAAGAAGAACTCGACGCATTCCAGCTATTCATCATCGATTTCGATCCGATTCGCCAGCTGCTGAGCCATTGTAACCGATAGCGCTGTCTTTTTATAATCTTTCTCTTAGACTTGGACAATCTGGTGTTGTCTCCTACAATTGGATGGATCGATCGGACATACCCCGGCATGTATCTCATCGGAAGGGCCACCGATGTATCTTTTTTCGGTTCTTTCGCATTATTGAAGGGGGGGGGGATTTCTTGTATAAGTCTTGAAAGGTCGATTAAATTAATAGAAGGCATTATATTAGTGTTTTGAGTATAATATTACTATATTTTAACTCGAAAAATTAGACAATAACTTTTTGAGATCTCTAAATTTGGTCAAAGCCAGCCATCTTTGGTCGAAAAATCTATATTTTTTGCAGTTTTTATTCAAAACGACTAAAGTTAGTACTTTGCGCAATTAAAAACACTTTCGCTATTTTTATTTGAAAAATTTGGCCTTCCCACCCCCGATAATGCGAAAGAACCTTATCTTTATTGCTTATCGAGAATATTTCTAGGGCCAAGCCTTGCTTGCCTATACACACAGCGTCGAAGGCAATTTCTTGCTGCTTCGCTGCGACTACAATTTCAGACGGTAATTTAGTTTTGATGATAAAAATTATGTTTTTGTTCAGCGGCCGTTGCCTCGGAAGTTATCAACAAAACGGACGGACCCTCCGCAACATTGCCGAGCTGATGGTACGTGTTAAAAATCGGGGACTTTTTTTATTCGGGGCTAAAAAACTTTTAATACATCTCAATCAGCACTGGCTCAGAATTTAAACTGCCATGAAAAATCTAGACTTTCTCTATTTTGAATCAGAATTTGTAAAGTTTTTGTTTTTGTATTGTAATCATAATTGTAAAAATGGTTTAGACTCCGTTATATATTACAAACATCAGATCCTTATGAAAAAGCTGCCCCTCCCCCCGATAATGGGAAAGCCCACCCAAAATCGAGACTCGTCTCATTTTTTGCAGGAAAAATGGGAACAGCAGATGAAGCGGAACCCGAAACGAGTTCGCGACGTCAAGGCAAAGCTGAAAAAGGAGTGCGCCAAGTTCAACGAGTACAACAAGGGCGCCACCACGATGGACTTGATGACGGATTCGGTGAGAATATTGTTCGGAAATATAAAATTCTGCCTCTTTTCAGTTATGGCGTTCAAAAGAGCAGCGAGGAGTGTCTTGGGGAGCCCAGACTTTCCACCTTCTTCGGGACCCAGCTTACCCGGTATGGTTTTGAAGATTATTCCTGGCTTTAGAGATCATTTTATCGCTGTTTTTAGTTAGACGCATCCGTTCGGCACGCCTACGCATTTACGAAAGCCTACGAAGAGAGGGGTGTTCTGCCAGAGATCGACGAATTCAAGCCGCCCTGCGAGGCTGCCATCAAAGAATGGAACTGTCTCTTTAATCAATACATCACCGATTATGGTTCGTAATTACTTTTTGCATGCTCTGATTTGTTAATTTTTGAATGTTTATGCCCATTACTATTAGCCGCATTGCCTATTTATTTTCCCAGTCTCTTCCCATTCAATCATTTTCGGCTTTTTCTCACGTTGTTGTTATACGATTGATTTGTTGATAAATTGTTAGTTATGATAAGGCTGGGCGAGGAAAAACGAATAACAAAGATTTGCCGGATCCGCGACCGATTTCTACTTGCCGGGTTTTCCAGTATCGGGTGGGGGGGGATTTTTGTATCTAACCTAGAATATAACTATATCCAAACTAGAACAACCATCTAAAAACCTTTTGAAAGAAATTTTGGTCAAAAATCGGACATTTTTTGCTCGAGAGTCTATATTTTTGGGTTTCCTAATTGTTCAAAATTCGAACCTTTTGAACAATTAGGAAGCCTCGAATTTTTAGAAACATTTCCCGCATTTATGTTTGAAAGGTTGGATCGGAAGAGCAAAAGTTGCGGTACTATTCAAGTTAGGGGGGCAAAATTTTTTTTCGATGTCATTTTTGGGCTACTTTTTCGGTTTTTCGCGAAAGACGCGGCTTTTTCTGAAAACCTGCAAATTGCGTCGAATTTTTAGAGAAACGATGCTGGAAAAGCTGCCGATAGAGGTGATGGAGAGGATACTGCCGTGGATTACCCCGATGGAATACTTGAAGGTGTCGTTCCTGTCTACGAAAATGCGGGAAATTGTCGAGGAGACGCCGAAGAAGTATGGAACCGTTCAATGTGTGGTGCAAGGAGAAGATATCTATCTGGCCTTCTTCTCTGGCCCCTTATCCATTGAGGATTGCATCGTGCCGCTCACGGCCAATTTCTCGACATTGGGGTAAAAATTAAAAAATTTGCGTAACATTTGTAGGATACCAAAAATGTTCGGTGATCCCCCTGTGTTGATGGGCGGGCGTATGGACAAGCGAACACGGCTCTACCGCACCGGCTTCTTCAGACTGCTATTTCGGAATTCGACGATCGAAGAGGTGGGAGAATTGTCTGAGCGTTTTTGTATCCACTTTCAGTTTCGTGATCCGCCCCTCTCTTTCGGCAACGAATTTTGGTTCTCGTTGAATATGAAAGAGACTGGAATCACCGCGCCAAAAGCCGTGACCTCGATCACTCAAATAAAGGAATTTCTCGGTGCGACCAGTTCGTCTATCTGTATTTTACCATAGATTTCTAGAACACTTCCGGCCGACCAAGCTCATCTACGACTATTTGTTCCCTGATTGCATTGACCGCGTGGCGCAATGCGAGCGATTGTTGCAAGGCGAATTGGTGGGTTTGCCCTTTTGTTAGCATTCAGCCGTTGTTGCAGCAGAAAAGCCGTTTTTTCAGTTCCGCAAGCTCGAACGATTGCATATATGCGGCTTCATGGGGAACGTTCGATGCTTAGAAGGAATTCGAGCCAAAGATTTGCTCATCGGCATCGTTAACGTCAATCCCCACCAGCAATAACGGGTCGGGATCCGCACAGACGACCGCTCCGGTATTGCTATGGCGCGCCCTTTCCACCGTAACCCCCGGAGCCGCTCCCCCGCCCCTCTCGCGTTTTCCAGCCAACTTTCCCCTAACTTAATAGTGAAAAAGAGAATAATAGAGTGGAATAATAATAATAATGATTATTAGAAGGGGTTTTATTGAAATCGCTGTAAAGGGAAACCAGTCTTGAGGTTTTTTGCGGTCGTTCCAGCTAAATGTACGTTTTTTTCAACATTCTATCCCAAATTGTCGATAACGCTGTAGGCAATGCGAAGATGTCGATGGAGCCCTAAACTGAAAAGTTAACAGTGCGTGATAACATCCGTGATAGGTTACTCAATGACGTCATGCAGCAGTATCGATGGCGTGTGCTGCGTTTTTCAGCTAGGACTCTGCGATGATTTAGGGCCTAGCAGCTGCATCATCGATGATCGCACTGTTACTTTACAATAGCAGAACAGCATGAAAAGATATACGAGTTCGCCCTGATGATAGCTTGCTGGGTGAAAATAGTTAGAATATTCCAAGGCGGGCGTTCAATCGGTTCGGTTGCTGACGCTTCCAAGTCTGAGCTTCATACCCAAATCCTTACACAGCCAGCAAAGAAATCTACCTCGTTGAATTCAGAAAGAAAAACCTCGCAGAAAACCCCCGCGTATCTTTAATACGATTACAAAGCTAGGTCAAAGATATTACTATTCACGAAGACAAATCATCAATCGATTTAACTTTCCAGTTTCCGGCTCCATCGACATCTTCCTCCTTCCAAAAGCGTTATCGACAATTTTAATTTAACTAACTTACTATCGATAGAAAAAGAAGCAGCCTGTTGAACCCTATGCGCGAAGATTGAGATGAAACGACGTGCTTTTAGCTGGAACGACCGCAAAAAACCTCAAGACTGGTTTCCCTTTACAGCGATTTCAATAAAACCCCTTCTAATAATCATTATTATTATTATTCCACTCTATTATTCTCTTTTTCACTATTAAGTTAGGGGAAAGTTGGCTGGAAAACGCGAGAGGGGCGGGGGAGCGGCTCCGGGGGTTACGGTGGAAAGGGCGCGCCATAGCAATACCGGAGCGGTCGTCTGTGCGGATCCCGACCCGTCCAGCAATACAGATGGCTATTGCACTTTTTGTTGCGCAGGATTTCGGTAAAGTCGAGAAAACCCTGGAATTGTGGCAAATTTCTTTAGGATTGGCTGCGCGGCGAAGGGGAAATTGACAAGCTACAGATTTGTGTGGGTGAGGACGATGACACCGAAGCCGAAAAGATTTTCACGAGCTGTAAATTAAAAAGTGATTAAAAGTGGTTTTTAGTGGTCGAAAAGGTGGCTGTTACGTTGACGCCGGAAATGGGCTGGATAGACCGAACATACGAGGGAATGGAACTCATTCTAAGGGCCAGTGATGTGAGAAGTGTTTGTAGGCATCGATCATAAGTTTTAGGGACAAGCGTTGTTGGTCTTTTGGGACGATGTCGATGGCTATTTCTACCTGATACGATGTGAATATAATTACAGACGGTATTCCTTGTTTTTTTTTGCACACAAAAAACGGCTAATTTTAGTGGTCGATGCCTCGGAAGTTATCAAAGAAACGAGGACTCGCTGCGGCGGATTCGCCAGCTGATGGTCCGTTTTAGTCTGCAATTGAAGCGGCGATTTTAGAGGCTTTCGATGGAGCTACATGAGCGAAACCCGGAGCTGGCCGAAAATGCGAGGGAGAAGCTGAAAAACGAGTGCATCAAGTTCAACGCGTACAACAAGGGCGCCACGCAAATTGATCTGATGACGGATTCGGTAGGAATAACCCTGAAAAACTTCTCAATAATGGCGCCCTTTTTTAGATCTGGCGTCCGAAAGGCGAGCGTCGATCGCTGTGGGGGATCGTTGACGGCAACGTCCGCCATGATAGCGTGTATCTTGTAAGAGTTGACTGTTTCTCAACGCCGATTATCCTATATTTACATAGAACCATTTAGAAATATATTTTGGCCTAAAATCGACCATGGATGGTCGAAAATCTTTATTGTGTTTTTACAAAAAAATTGTAATGTTTTCATTTTTAGGAATAACGAAAAACAGCTTGAAAACGCTAAAATTTCATTTTTAGATGGACTCGCCCGTTCTGCACGCCTTCAGATTTGCGAAAGCCTTCGAGGAGAGAGGTGTCCTGCCCGAGATCGACCAATTCAAACCCGTCACTCACAAACCCCAACTACAGCTTTATAATTTTTAAATCAGGAATCGTTTTATTGTTTGTTGGGTTAATAAAGCTATATCGATTACAAGTTTTTTGTCTGACTATCGCTGTTGAGACAGCTGGAGCCATATTTCAAGTGTTTCATTTGCCAAATTTTCCAATTAAACTCGATTTTTCAGAGAAACGATGCTGAACAAACTTCCCCCAAAAGTGATGGAGACAATTCTCGGCAGACTCGGTCCGCCCGCGTATCTAGAGCTAGCATTCGTTTCCCTTCGAATGTGGAAAATTGTCGAAGAAACGCCGAAGAAGTATGAGGTCGCCCATTTCATGGAAGACGGCTCGTTGGAAGACTCGCATCCTTTGGAACATGGCTATCAGTAGTCCCGGAATGCTGCAGCTAATATTGACTCCCATCTCTCAATTCGTCTTCGCTGCCTACCTACAGTTTGTTTTTTACGGTAAAGCGCTGCTAAAATAACTAGTTTTAGGCACGCAGACATTAGCGGCGACCTGAACAGTCCGCCGCTACCTGGCCTCGTAGACGATATATGGAATATCGGCCACACACTCCTCTTCAGACTACTGCTTTCAAACTCTACGATGTACGAGGCTCGTTTCCATCGCGTTTCGAAGAACGAAAATTTAGATCCGGTGCATGCCCCTCTCTTTCGGCATCGAATTCTGGTCCTCGTTGAATGTGAAAGTGACGCGAATCACGGAGCCAAGCCATCTTTCAGGGGAAACTGCACTGCCGCAGCTTATTCGTAAGCGAATTTTACATCGAGAATCAGCCTTTTTAGAGCACTTCAAACCTGCCGAATTGATTTGCAAAAATTTCTTACGACGATTCGTCGTTGAGAATCATTCGGCGGCCCGCAAATTGGTGGAGGAAGAATTGGTCAGCTTTCAAAGCGTCATTTCATTTAGAAAAAGCCAACGATATGGGCAGTCTAATCCAAACTTGATGTCGTTCACCTTTTCATTAAAATTAGGTGTACCCGATGGAGACGCTGCACATCTCATTCATCGCGAGCGCCCTCAAGTTTCTGGAACTGCTTCGCGCAAAAGATTTGCGCATCACATGTGAGCCTCCCACCCGGAATGCCTCTACCAACATCCTCAATTTTTTGGCGGGAAAAATACAGGTAATCTGTTCTTAGTGCGTCCAGATATTTGGGTTTCAGAATTGGTTATGTGGGACGATTGAAATTGACAAACTGCAACTGATCACCGCTGGGGAAAAGCTCGGCACCGCCGCAATCGAGAAATGTCGGCGAAAACAAGCTTTAACGAGATACACAATTTTAGTTATCGACCATCTCGCCCGAACTGTGGAACCCGAGCTGGGATGGGTCGATCGAACATACAAGGGCATGGAGCTCATCCTCAGGGCCAGTGATGTACGGCTTGCAAAATATGGCTAAAGTCTAGTTTACCCCTCCCCCAGCCGTGGAGCCTCTCAAAATGTTCGCCGTGGTCGAAACACTATAAAAAAGATGTTTCCTCACATCAAAATTTGTTAGAAAATTTTTTATAACAATTCCAAGCCTGGGTTTTCTTTAGTTAATTTTTGTTGGTCCAAAGTGAGCTTTCGTATCTCGGCTCTCTTTAGACCTACAGAGCTGTCAAAGGTACCAAAGTGTAGCTCTTGCTCTGTAGAATAAGACTACAGTGCATTTGAATCGAAAAATAACGAAAAAAGAAAATAATTGAGTTTTAGCCTCCTGGTACATTGAAGCATAGCGGCTTAATATTATAGCTTTCAAAATCTAGTAAAAAATTTTCTAGCAATTTTTCGGCAAGGAAACAACTTCTCTATAGTAATTCGACCACGGCGAACATTTTGAGATACTCGGCGCATTAATAGGACGTATGGCTGAAAAGTTAGGGCTGGGGGAGAGTGAACCAGAGTCTTACCCAAAGCTTATTATTATAGGGACAAGCCTTGATCTATTACTGGGATGCTCGCAAAAAATGCCTTGGTCTGTTCCGATGTGAATATAACTTCCGGCGGTACGCTTCATATCTTTTCGCCAACGATTACTTTAGTGGTCGTTGTCTCGGAAGTTATCAGCGAAATGGAGACTCACTCAGCAGGATCAGCAAACTGATGGTACCCTATTCAACTCGGTCTAACGTTTATTTTTTTCAGGGCATCTCTTTGCGTCTATCTGCGCAAAACCCGGAGTTGGCCGAAAACGCGAAGGACAAGCTAAAAGACGAGTGCATCAAGTTCAACGCGTACAACAAGGGTGCCACGACGTTGGACTTGTTGACGGACGTGGTGAGAAAATAATTTGGTACTGGTCTGTTAACGGGGGGGGCCCTGTACGGCCCATACCAAGATATAACTCATTTATCCAGCATTTTGGACGTTTTTTGGATAGAAAACCCTCTAAAACTTTTGAATTTTTGGCCAAAATTTATAGAAAAATGACCAAAAACGGCCACATATTTTCAAAAATGTTTAAAAAATGTTTTGTGACTTTCTAGTGGTCAAAAACTACTAAAAAACATTTTCCAAATATAAACCCCCCTCCCCCTGCTAACAGTCCAGTACCAATCATTTTATGGAAAAGATTTCTCGCGGTTTTTCCCCCAGATCTGGCGCCCAAAAGGCAACCCGCGCTCACTGTGGGGCACGAGGGGAAACACAATGGCCCAGCCTGAGATCTATCCGGTTAGTTGGCCCGCCGATTATTCATAAAAATCAATTATTTGAGGTGGATCTCGCTCTCGATCACGCCTACAAATTCACGAAGGCCTTCGAGGCGAGGGGTGCTCTGCCAGAGGTCGACGAATTCAAGCCAGCCTCCCGCCAAGAAATTGAGCCCTGGAATGACTTCTTCGCAGATTTCATTGTCTAAAAAGCGCTAGTTTGCATGTGCCGATTTTTCTTACTATATTAACGGAATAAAAATATGGATTTGATTTTGTCGCACCTGAGCAATCAAAAAGAAGTAATGAAGCTTCGCGTTGACTACTTTCACGCCATTTTACGATTATTTGCTCGCGCTGATTTCGCCAGAAAATATTGGATCCTTGCTCGTTAATGCGAAAGAACCACCAATGAACTTTTTCAGAGAAACGATGCTGAACAAACTTCCGCCACGAGTGATGGAGACAATTCTCGGATTGCTCGACGCCAATGATTACAACCAATTGGCGGGTGTTTCGCCTCGAATGTGGAAAATTGTCGAGGAGACGCCGAAGCGATATTCAATGGTTCGTGTTGCGCGCGATCTGTTCGGGATCCACTTCGGCTTCTCGACTGACCCCGAAGAAACGGTGACGGCGTCGATCGCCCTGATTCCTGGCCACCTCCATGAGTTGGTTTTCAATATTCATATGATTGGTTCTTTGGCAATATCGGGGGGGGCAGCAATTATGTTCTTAGGGTTCAATTTGTCTACTATAAATAGCGGTAGTGTTTCTAAACCATTTTTTGCGGTTTCCAAACGTCACACTTGAGAAATTTTTAGTGGCAATTTCTTATAGGTAGATTTTCGACTGAAAATTACTAGGTTTTTGCACCTGAAATTATAGTTAACTTTTAACAAAAATCTAGTATTAAAATGAGCAGTATTACTATTATTATTACTAGGCATTTCTGGATCTATGGGAAATACTAAAAATTTATCACATTTTCACATTGTAAAGGCAAGTTTTAGGATTATGACGGGTGTACTCCAACTGCCGTTCAAGCTTGATCCTCCAATGGTGCTCATCAAAAGCCGTGAGGACGAGGATACGCGCACCGTCTTCACACACTACCTTCGATTGTTCCTCGCCAATTCCACCGTTCAAGACGTCGGTTGATATTTGCCTTCGTACTTGATCAAAATCTCAGTTCCTCTTCCCTCCATGGTTCTTTGGCGGCGAGTTCTGGCTTTCACTGGATATGAAAGGGACACAACTCTGCTGCAATACGGCCGAGGCTACCTTCCCGCAGATTCGCCAATTTATTGGTACGGACCAGGGTTCTTTTGCATTATCGGGCGGGGAGGGAATGATCTAGAAGCATTGTATAAGTCTAGAAATCCCTAGTAACTTAATCCAGCTCATTTAAAAATGTTTTAGTCGAATAAATCTATTTCCACTGCAAAAATCATAAAAATTCTTTTTAAAAAAATTGAAATTTTATTCGAAAAAGGTCATTTTTCCTTATAAGATCGATATTCTTTGAAATTTTTGTAGCCTAAATTTAGGTGTTTTTTTTGTTTATGAATAGTATAAAGCCCTTGGAAACACGTCCGCTATTTAGATCTGAAAACTTGGATCCTAAAAAATCTTTTTGTTTCCCCGGTAATGCGACAAAAACGGGATACCGATATCGATAATTTTTTTGCAGAGCACTTCCGCTCCTCGGCCCTCCTTGTCAACCAATTGTTTCACGATGACAATTCTTACCCATTGTCGAGTTTGAATGTGAGCGTGCTCGCCCATCCGATGGTAAGTGTTAAAGGGTTGCTTAAAAAATGCCGAAATTCACAATGTCAAAACTACGGCACTTTCGCATTATCGGGGGAGGGGGTGAACCCTTTTTTCTAAGGACCCAATTTTTCTAATTTTAATGGAGGTATTTCTAAACCATTTTTTTTGCTACTCCTAGGCGCAGAAAAATACACAAATTGCATTAAATATACCAACAACATCAATTTTTGCGCCAAAACCGGCCGGATTTCGGCCAAATTTTCAAATAAGGCATTTTTCCAAGTTTTTTTTTGAATGGTTTTTCTCATGAAATCTAGATAAAATTGACGAATAACAGAATTAAAACATGTGAAAAAAGAGGAAAAATTAGATCCGGAGAGCCCCCCAAATAATAGACAAAAATTTCGAAATTTTGAATTTCGGCATTCTTAGATCAAATCAGTGGTAAGAGCCGCAACCTATTTTAGATCCGCTCGATGGAGAAGCTGCACATCTTTCAGTTTTTTGGCCAGGTCAAATGGCTGGACTCGGTGTGCGCCAAAGATCTCTACCTCGGCCTCGTAGAAGTGGGGCATAGCACTAAAATGGGGCAGCAGTCAATCTTCGAATTTCTGTCGCGTAAGATACAGGTACGAAGTCTCATTACATACAGCGTGTCCCAATAAGAAACACTGCCCTCTAACTCGACGCAGAAGTGTCGGATTGGAATGGTAGTTACACCATTCGAAAGCCCTTGTAACGGCCACTTTGCAACAATTCTCTAAACCATTTTTTATTTAAATGCGCTATTTTACAAGCCATTTTGTAGAATTTTACCGCTTTTCGGGGTTACATACGAGCTAAGTTGCCTCCATTTCTGCAAATAAAATGACCGGAAGTGGCCGTTAATTACATACAGAGGCCGTTCCCTACTGTTTTTCAAAGCCTTGTAAAATCGCGCATTGAAATAAAAAGATGTTTTTGAAGATTGTTACAAACTGGCCGTTTCAAGGGCTTGCGAATGGTGTAACTACCATTCCGATCCGGTAATTCTGCGTCGAGTTAGAGGGCGGTGTTTTTTATTGGGACACCCTGTATTCATCGCTTCATTTAGAGATGGCTCCGTGGGCAGGATGAAATCGACAAAATCCAGTTGTGCACCGATGTCCACATGTTCGCAACGAACGCCATTCAATTCGAGCCATGTACGAGAAAAATTGGTTCTTTTGCATTATCGGGGGGGGCTTCTATCCGTCTATTTGCGTTTTTACGCGAATATAACTCTTTAACGGCATTTGCTTAAATCTTTAAACTATCAAAAATCGTTTTTAAAAGTCCAAATTTGACCGTTTTTAATCGAAGAATTGATATTTTTAATTAAAACTTGTAGTATTTTGTAGCTTGTAATAAAAAAAAAAGAGTTTTTGCTATATTATAAGTGCGAAAAACTATATTTTTTCGCTGAAGATTGTCAAAATGGCTATTTTTCTTTGAAAATCGATATTTTTGTCTTTCGAATCAAAATTTCTACAGTTTTTACGCTTATATTAGTAAAAAGCAGTTTAGAAACCCTTCCTCTATTATACAAATATTTTGGAGCCTTCAAAAAAGTTTATTCACCCCCCGATAATGCAAGAGAACCGAAAAATCGGTCAGGCATTTTTCTTCAGTCCTGAAGGCTCTTCCGTTCTTTATCTCATCTGAAGTTGGATGGGTGGATGAGACATACGATGAAATGCCTCTCATTCTCAGGGCCAGTGATGTCAGTTTCCTCTTCTTAAGGCCAAAAAATATGCTTTTAGGGCGAGGCGTTGCTGCTCTATTTTGACGGCGTGGATCGGTCCATCTATCTGATACGATGCGATTACAATTTCAGACGGTTTGTTGTATTTGTAAATGTCTCAAAACGTGGTAGTTGCTATTTAATACAGCTTTTGGCAAAATTTACTAATTTACTTACTTAAATTTATGAAAAACCTTATCAAAAAAATTGTAGAAATTTGCCGAAAAATCTATATTTTTTAATTTTGTGAAGATTTTGCGTTTAGAACTCGTTAAAAATTCGAAAAATTGGAAATAAAACACACCCCCCGATAATGCGCAAGAACCAAATGTATTTTTAGGGGTCGCTGCCTGGGAATTTTTGAGCGAAACGAGAAGGGCCTCCAGAAAATTCGCGGCTTAATGGTTGGAAAGCTAGAAAACTGGAAAACTACTAATTGTTATGCTTTTCCAGACCATCGCCTCGCGTCTATCAGCACAAAACCCGGGATTGGCCGAGGATGCAAAGGAGAAACTGAAAAACGAGTGCATCAAGTTCAACGAGTACAACAAGCGCGCCACGCAGCTCGATCTGATGACCGATTGGGTGAGAAACATGGAACAACTGATCATATCCAATTTTTTCAGATTTGGCGGCCACAAGGTCAAAAGGTGTCAATCTGGCGTCGTCGGGATGGCCAGCTTTGGGAGCAACAGCGATTTCCGGTGAGTCCTACATAGGATTTTGAGGTTGGTATCCCGTTTGTTTCAGTTTGACCTCGCCCTCCGCCACGCCTACAAATTCTCGAAAGCCGTCGAAATGAGGGGAGAACTGCCGGGGGTCGAGGAATTTATGCCTGCGACAAAGGCCGAGACGAATAGCTCTTGAAAATGTGATGTTTTTTTGCTTTTTGTGTGTTTTCCTATTGTCTGAAATGAATAAAGCGTTGTTCGGTTTGATTTTCGTTTCGAGTTGCAGTTATTTTCAAAATACGGATCACACTACGAGAGCGGCCTTTTTACGGTGGGTCGTATAGGAGTGTCACGGAACAATTATTTATTGATTTGCCGTTGGTAATTTTGTAATGAAGAAAGAGACATGAGTATGGCAAAGGTAATGTCTATCGTCTGTCTCTCGATAATGCCATAGTCTTCCCGGTTCTCCACTATTCAGTTCTTCAATCATCCCATCCACCATCTGTCGCGTCGCTACTCCTTCGCGAATTTTGTTGAGAATCTCCTAGAATTTCCCGGCGTTTTAGTAAAAATGCCGAAAAAAATGGAATGCTCTGCACTACTGTAATGGACTTACAGTAACCGTCTCCGAAGTCAGCTTTAGTTTTGCGTTCATGATCATGATCTCTTTTAGCCCAGTCGCTTCAGTGAGATCGATGTATGGATTGTATGTGTTGCTGATCCTCACTTTCTCACACGAGGAGGGGATTGCCAGCGAATTGTCCGCAGAAATGAGCACGTCGTCGATGTGCAGCACTTTTGGGTGGATATTTCTGGAAAAGGTTCGTTGAAAAATAGTTTTTTTTGGTGGATCCTGGGCAAGCGATCCTAAATTTTTTTCTATGATGTCCAATTGGTCTTATATAACTTATTCCAAAGCAGTATTTTTTGCTATTACTCAACTGAAAGCTGGTGAAAAAATGTTATGCAAAAGCAATACTGATTTTTCGATCGAAAATTTTCGAATTCGCACCAAACTTGCGCGAGTTTTTAGAGAATTTTTCCAGCTCTCTCTCTCTCTCTCTCTCGCTCGCTCTCTCACCTAATAAATTCCCTGATTCCCTCATCCATCTTTGCCGGCCATACTTGTACAACTCGCGCGCGTAGTCGCCCAGTTTCCCCGAGGATTCCCAGTTCTCCCAGATCAACGGTGTAGGTCCGCGGCCGATCCAAAATCTGAAATATCGCATTTTAGCGGGATTTAAAGGGCCAGAGAAGGATGGCTAGGTGTCCGTCGGGGTGACGGACCGACGCGGTCCCGGCGCCTCGGTTGGCGTCATGGTGTACTGGTTAGCATGCTGGGCTTATTACACGCTCATTACAGAAAACAAACATACTTTTCTCGCTGTAGGATAGGAGGTATAATATTAATGTATTCCATTTTTGTATTAAAATTGTGAAATAACCTACAGTAATCGTCAACAATTCGACGTCCAAATGGCGCAATTTTGCGAGTTGTGGCTGAGTGATGACCCGACCGTCCAATTGGAGAGCGGTTGGTGACTGAAAAAAAAATTCAAAGAATATGGATTTAGAAACCATTAAAAAGTTTTAATAAAAATATAAGTATATTCTTTTGAAGCAAAATGAGCGATACCCGTTTGTTGAGCCGATAAATGGCCAGTGAGGAACATCGCAATGACTTGCAATGGAATCGTAAATAGTTGTTGAATGTCGAGTGAAGGGATCGGATTTGGAAGAGAGTTCTCAGGGGTACTTTTTCGAGGATACGATGTTGAACATCAATTGGCAGATCCATTTCCTGTAATTTAACGGGATTTGTATGGAAAATAAAAAAATTTGTATACGAAATAGATAAAATTATATAGAAAACATAATTATAATGTTAAATTCAGGAGGAAAGAGGTGAAGACTAATAAAAAATAGTTCAAACTTTGGAGGTATAGATAAGATGACGACCTAAAAGGTAATTGGTATCACCCATTAATAGAAATTTATCGACTTGTAGATACGGATCAAAACATTTTACTGGGAAAAAAAATTAATGTCTGTTCATCTGCTTTCCATTAATGCTAGGGATACAAAGGGTGGGTCAGAAAATTGTTCGGGAGTTTGTCCCCGAATATTCGGAAAAAAACCGGGAAAAACGAAACCTACAGTATCCTTCTGAGGCACGTTTTTGCAAGCAATACTAAAATACCATAGCATCGGATGGAAACTGGTGTTGTGCCAAAGATTATCATTCGGAGACACCATTTGCCAAAGATCAACTATGGGCAGCGGACTTGAAGCGAGTTGCTAATTCAAAGGCAAAAAGATGCAAAATACGGAAATTTGTTCTGCTTGTAAAAGATGAACTAGAGCTTCAAAAATTCTAAGATTTGGCCTTTCGACAAATATCAGCGATTTTCAGGCCAAAAATCAGAATTTTTCCACCACCCATTCAAGAACGCACAATTTTCGGTCGTAACCAGCGTCAATCGTACAGTTGCGTACCCAAAAATCGAAAAAATCGAATTCTCTATTCCTGCCATATTTATGCATTGTGGCAGGGTGGCGCATGGCGAAATATCTATGGGACGCCAAATAAGCAGCTTCAATGGAGAAAGCTCGGGTCGGGTGGATTTTTATACCATTCGAAAGCCCTCAAAACGGCGGGAAAACCAGCGCTTTTTTACAAAATGTTTTAGCCGGCGCTCGGTATTGGGAGGCGGGTTCAACAGATGCAGCGGCGCAAGACGGCGCCCAAGGGAGGGGCGCAGAGACGCTTTCTTTCCCGCGCGTAATCGATTGACTTATGCTGCCCCGCATTAAGCTTGATTTTCGTGCGCTTTTGCAGGACAGCAAGCAATTGCATTTGCGCGCCTGCAATTGCAATTATTTTCAAAATTCGGATCATGCTACGAGAGCGGCCTGTTTACGGTGTTGCGTATATTGGAGCGTTATGGAACAATTATTTATTGACTCGCCGTCGGTAATTTTGTGATGAAGAAAGAGACATGAGTATGGCAAAGGTAATGTCTATCGTCTGTCTCTCGATAATGCCATAGTCTTCCCGGTTCTCCACTATTCAGTTCTTCAATCATTCCATCAACCATCTGTCGCGTCGCTACTCCTTCACGAATTTTGTCGAAAATCGCCTACAATTTCTTTGGGTTTTATTTAAGGGGGCTACGAAATGCCAAAAATTGAGTGACGACCCGAAAATCGGGCTCTGTACGTGGGAGGCCTCTGTACGCCCAAGGGCGCGGGAAGGTCGCAAAATTTGAAATTGCCTGTTGTCACCGCCAACTCATGTTCTCGGCTGTTTCTGGGCCAAATTTGATGCTTAAAACACCAAAACTATTCAAAATTGGGTGAAGATTTCAAAAATGGACTCAGAATGCGCGAATTATAGTGTTTTCACAAAGAACCGGGGCAAAAACAACTTTGCGCAAAAATCGAAAGCGTGAGGGCCGTCGTCCCGCAGCGCCCGCTGGCAATTTGCCAGAAATCAAAGAGGCCTCCCAAAAGGGTTTTGATTTGGCAGTTCGGAGCCCCTTTAAGTTAAAAGGCCGAAAAACAAAATAATCTGCATTACAGTAATCAACCTACCGTAACCGTCTCCGAAGTCAGCTTCTCTGCCTTCTTTTGGTTGATAGAGATCTCTTTTAGCCCGGTGGCTTCAGTGAGATCGATGTATGGATTGTAATACGTTCCGATCACCACTTTCTCACAGGATGGAGGGATTGATAGCCAAGTTTCTTCAGAAATGAACACTTTGTTGATATGCAGCACTTTCGGGTGGACATTTCTGAAATAGATAAGCATTATAGGGGGTTTATCTCTCTCTCTCTCTCTCTCTCTCTCTCTCTCTCTCACTCACCTTATCATTTCCCTCGACTTCTCATCAATATTTGCCGCCGTTATTTGCATGATTCGAGCTCGTACTCCTCCAGCTTGAGCAAGAGCTCCGAATTTGCCCAGGTCAATCGGAAGTTCCATCCACGTGATACCCGGCCCCTGAAAATAGACTTCTCGTAACGGCCTGGTCAGTAGTAATTTTGAATCTTATGAAAATGATGTTTATAACTCACGCTTATCGTCATTAAATGGACAGTCAAGAGCCGGCACATCTCGAAGTGTTTCTGACCGATTGCCCAGTCGTCCAGTTGGAAAAGGGTTGAATCCTAAAAAAAAAAATTGAAATATTTGTTATCAAAAATTCTATTATTTTTGGGAGCAAAATTAGCGGTACCTGTTCAATGAGCCGATAAATGGCCAGGGATGAGCAACGCCATTTTTTGCAGTGAAATCGGAAATAGTTGTCGAATGTCGAGTGGAGGGATCGGATTTGGAAGAGAGTTTTCAGGGGTAATTTTTCGAGGATACGGTGTTGAACATCAATTGGTAGATCCATTTCCTGTAATTTAATAGATCAATACGAAAATCCGAGAATTATAATAGAAAAGTATTGAGAATCTAAACCTGATTAGTAATAATCTGATTTTTGAAAGAAAAAGAGAGGCGAGCAATAATGAAAATAATTCGAACTTTAGAAAATACATGTAAGATAAGGACATCCAACGCATCTGTTCCATCCAAGGACACACTAATAAAACTGTGATAAGTTGCAGATAGGGTTGTTATACGAGTTGATTCGTTGACGAATTGATTCGTCAAAAATTCAAATGAGTTGATTCGGCAGCGAGTTGATCCGAATAAGGCCCGATTCGGAACCGGCGGATGGGAATTTCAACGATTCAATTCGCCAGCGAGTTGATTCGAATCGCGATTTGATTCGCGGCTAATTTGATTCGTTGCTAATGAATCCGCAGCCAAACGAATCAATTCGCTGACGAGTCGATTCGTCAGACGAGTTGATTCGTTGGCGAATCGATTCGTTGCCCACGAATCAGAATCGAAACGAATCGATTCGTCAACGAGTTGATTCGTTTGCCGTTCTGACTCGTCGGAAGTTGTTGTATGTTAATGAAAAACGCTATGTAAATCAAAAAACAGCCTTTTTGGGTGTCTTTCGGGGTGCTGTTTGGGGTGCTGTTTGGGGTGCTTTTCGGCAACGCCAATGTATGAACTAGGCCAGCTACTTGGCTGGCTTGGCTGAACTTGGCCGAATCAGAAGATAAACCTCGTATTCGAGCAGTTCGCACAAACCGACGCCAAACCGCTCGCAACTCATTTGGGGGTCGTTTGGTAGCATTCCTTCGAGGTAGTTGAACACGGCGAACAATTTCGAGACGTTTTTTCTAACCGCCCTAGTAGCCTAAAAAAGCTTGCGAGAATCGCTTCAAGCCGGTGAGAAGGCAGCATTTTGAACGCTCTTTCCAACGGTATACTTGCCGTTCTCCAAAACCCTCGGGGGACAGAGAACGGAGCGTTTTAGTGCCGAAAGGTGTACCTGTCGAAGTTGTCGCAGCACTAAAACCATCATTTCTCGACCTGCACGGCGAATCCTGGATCGCGAAGCGCACCATTCGAAAGAGCGCGAAAAGTTCTATCTGCCCAACGAGTTTTAACTCTCGAGCAGCTTTGCCCAGCCTGCTAGCACGGTTAGAAAAAACGTCTCGAAATTGTTCGCCGTGTTCAACTACCTCGAAGGAATGCTACAAAACGACCCCCAAATGAGTTGCGAGCGGTTTGGCGTCGGTTTGTGCGAACTGCTCGAATACGAGGTTTATCTTCTGATTCGGCCAAGTTCAGCCAAGCCAGCCAAGTAGCTGGCCTAGTTCATACATTGGCGTTGCCGAAAAGCACCCCAAACAGCACCCCAAACAGCACCCCGAAAGACACCCAAAAAGGCTGTTTTTTGATTTACATAGCGTTTTTCATTAACATACAACAACTTCCGACGAGTCAGAACGGCAAACGAATCAACTCGTTGACGAATCGATTCGTTTCGATTCTGATTCGTGGGCAACGAATCGATTCGCCAACGAATCAACTCGTCTGACGAATCGACTCGTCAGCGAATTGATTCGTTTGGCTGCGGATTCATTAGCAACGAATCAAATTAGCCGCGAATCAAATCGCGATTCGAATCAACTCGCTGGCGAATTGAATCGTTGAAATTCCCATCCGCCGGTTCCGAATCGGGCCTTATTCGGATCAACTCGCTGCCGAATCAACTCGTATAACAACCCTAGTTGCAGATGATAGAGAAGCTTTTAGACGACGAAAAGGCATCAATTTCTATTTCTGTGCCTCAACCTACCATTCTTGCTAGAGAGATATTATTGCTTCTGCGTGAGTGGAGGGCACGTCTTTGGGAATTTTGAACTGATCAAAGCCATTACGGACCCTTTTGTAGTTGAATATCCAATCTGCCAAACAGAAACCTGAGGATCAGAGACCTGAAAATGACCATCAAAGGAGAAAAAGATGAAATTAACGATCCAACTAAAGATATTCCAAAGTGCCTAGCTAACCTCCGATTTATCGAATACTTTCGGCGAACCGGACCGAATTTGTGATATAAGTTTTTTTGCAAAACCACCATTTATGAATTTTCACGCCTTTTGCTAAGCAGCTATTGGAAAGCCATTTGAGAAAACACAACTGGAATGGCATGTAACCAGATTCAATTGTTTCTGCAGAAAAGCATGTCCCTTTCAGCGAAACCGCCCAAAATCGAGCAAAAAATTCCGGAGTTTTGAAAATTTTAAAGAACAGATTTCTTAGCTCGTTGAGAGCTTTCGATGGATACCTAAACCGTAAAAATCAGACACGACTGTGGACGGCTAGGGAGGAAGATTTTTTTGGGGCACCGTGTGGAAATTCCTTTTAAAGGGGTCTGGAAGGCAAAATTCCTGCATGCGGGGGATTGAACCTACTGTTCAAAAAAAACGAAAGGGTCACTGTCGACAAGTACCAGAAAAACTAATTTTATCTCGAGAAACGTAAAATATTTGATTCTGGTAAAAATAAACAAAGTAAAAAACAAATACGTAAAATTCTTGGGGCGAAAACGACTTTTTCAGTGGCCGGCGATTACATGTCGTAATGCCTTGTAAGGATTCCCAGTCACCTGATCGAAAAATCGCCTAATCGAAAATCTCCTGATCGAAAATCGCCTGATCGAAAAATCGCCTGATCGAAAATCTCCTGATCGAAAATCGCCTAATCGAAAAATCGCCTGATCGAAAAATCGCCTGATCGAAAATCGCCTGATCGAAAGTCCCCTGATCGAAAAATCGCCTAATCGAAAATTGCTGTAGCAAATCCTTATCAAAGTTGTAGCATATTTTCTGCTGCTCGTCGAGCGTCGTCCGGTCGCGTTTCTCCGGGCATGCGCGTATTCTCGGAGCTGTCTCAGTTTGACCCGGGTTTCGAGCTCGAACTTCTGAAGGTAGTTGAGGAATTTCCACATGGACGGGTGCTTGCAGCCAAAGTGTTGGTTGAGTGCGTTGTTGGTGCCTAAGCCTAAGCCTAAGCCTAAGTCTAAGCCTAACCACGAAGCATGGTATGACAAATTACTTCCAGGTGCTGGGGCAAGAATAATTTTATTTCACCTGGTTTGGTCCTTCAGCCCCGATAATTTTCGATCAGACGATTTACGATTAGGTGATTTTTCGATCAGGAGATTTTCGATCAGACGATTTTCGATCAGGCGATTTTTCGATCAGGCGATTTTTCGATCAGGCGATTTTCGATCAGGAGATTTTCGATCAGGCGATTTTTCGATCAGGCGATTTTCGATCAGGCGATTTTCGATCAGGTGTTTTTCGATCAGACGACTGCCAACCCCTTGTAAGGCACTCGAGCTCTTGATCTCGGTGATTCTCTGGTCAATTTTCATAATTAAAAAGTCTAGAATGTTCAAAATTCGGAGAGGATTACTGAAATAGCGTCCGAATTCTGAAATTCAAGCGCTTTCACGCCCAAACAGGGGCAAAAGATAATGCGGCGCGGTCGCATTCCGTTCGCATCTGGCTATTAGTGTCGTTGCGGTCGCAGCTGGCTATTAGCCAGGAATCAACGCTGGGGGCCGTGGACCTGATTTCGGCCCCTTTAAATGTTGCCTACTTTTTCTTTCATTGTCTATCATGGGACTGTTTGAAGAAATGGTTTTTGAAGACCATGAGACGTATTTTATCCTTTTTGACATGAACACTATCGCTTGGATCAAATCGTTTATCTGTTTGCGAGAGAGGCGAAGCTTGACATAAGCAGAACTCATCCGACAGCTGGTTTCGTGACCAAAAAAGGTGACATTGGTATGGATGATATAATGTGTGGTGTCGGTCTACAATTATATCATCCATACCAATGAGTACAACAAGCGCGCCACGCAACTCGATCTGATGACCGATTGGGTGAGAAACATGGAACAATTGATCATATCCTATTTTGTTGCAGATTTGGCGGCCACAAGGCCAAAAGGTGTCAATCTGGCGACGTCGCGATGGTCAGCTTTGGGAGCAACAGCGATTTCCGGTGAGTCCTATATAGGATTTTGAGGTTGCTAACTCGTTTGTTACAGTTTGACCTCGCCCTCCGCCACGCCTACAAATTCTCGAAAGCCGTGGAAATGAGGGGAGAACTGCCGGGGGTTGAGGAAATTATGCCTGCGACAAAGGCCGAGACGAATAGCACTTGAAAATGTGATGTTTTTTTTGCTTTTTGTGTGTTTTCCTATCGTCTGAAATGAATAAAGCGTTGTTCGGTTTGATTTTCGTTTCGATTTTGCAGAACAGCACGCCTTGCGCGACTGCAATTGCAGTTATTTTCAAAATACGCATCACGCTACGAGAGCGGCCTGTTTACGGTGGTACGTATCTTGGAGTGTTACGGAACAATTATTTATTGACTCGCCGTCGGTAATTTTGTGATGAAGAAAGTGACATGAGTATGTCTAATGTAATGTCTATCGTCCGTCCCCCGATATGTCCATAAACTTCCCGGTTCTCCACTATTCAGTTCATCAATCATCCCATACACCATCTGTCGCGTCGCTACTCCTTCACGAATTTTGTCGAGAATCGCCTACATAGGTTTCCTTTATTTAAAAGGCCGAAAAAATAGAATAATCTGCATTACAGTAATCAACTTACCGTAAGCTTCTCTGCCTTCTTTTGGTTGATAGAGATCTCTTTTAGCCCGGTGGCTTCAGTGAGGTCGATGGATGAATTGTAATACGCTGTAATCGTCACTTTCTCACAGGAGGGAGGGATTGATAGCCAATTGCCCGCAGGACTGAACACGCCGCAGATGTGCAGCACTTTTGGGCGGATGTTTCTGGAACCGGTTCGTTGAAAAATAGGCTTTTTTTTTTGTCTATCCGGGGTAACAGATCCTAAATTTTTTTCTATGATCTCCAATTGGTCTTATATAACTTATTCCAGGCCAGTTTTTTTACTATTACACAACTGAAAGTTCCAAAAAAAAAGGTTATACAAAATAAATAATCGATCTCGTTCGAAAATTTTCGAATTTGAGCCAAACTTGCGTAAGTTTTTGGAGAATTTCTCTCTCTCTCTCTCTCTCGCTCTCTCTCTCTCTCGATCTCTCTTTCTCTCTCTCACCTAATAAATTCCCTGGTTCCTTCATCCATCTTTCGCGACCAAACTTGCACAATTCGAGCGCGTAATCGTCCAGTTTCCGCGAGGATTCCCAATTCTCCCAGGTCAATGGGGATGGGTTGCTGATCCGGCGTCTGAAATCACGTACATAACGTTCAGCCACGTGTCCTAATGTCCTCGGTATATGTCGGCTACGCGGGGGCAGGCCTAGAAAAAACGCGGGCCGGCCCGGGCCGAGAAAAATCGGGATTTTCCGGGCCGGGCCGGGCCGTGAATTCCAAAAAAGCCGGGCCTGCCCGACATTTTTGTCTAAGCAAAAAATAGGTTTTTGGACGGAAATTGTGTACTATTTTGCATATTTCTCGCTCACAAATAGACTATTGGGCATTGTTATATAACAAACCGATTTTCAAAGCTTATTTTTGTATTTGCCATAACTTTTTTATATTACACGAATTTGAGCTAAAACAAAAACTCTTCGTATATTTTTCGATGCTCTATCGAATGCCGTTGCGAAAATTCCGAGAAAATAACGAAAGCATCCAAAACGTTCAAACGAGAACTCCTCGTTACAGAAAACAAACATACTTTTCTCGCTGTAGGATAGGAGGTATAATATTAATGTATTCTATTTTTTTGTATTAAAATTGTGAAATAACCTACAGTAATCCTCAACAATTCCACCTCCAAATGGCGCAATTTTGCGAGTTGTGGCGGAGTGATGACCCAACCGTCCAATTGAAAACAAGTTGGTGTCTGAAAAATTTCGCAAAATCTTGCTTCAAAAACCATTAAAAAAATTGTAATAAAAATATATTATTTTTGGAATCAAAATTAACGATACCTGATCATACGGCCGATAAATGACCAGATAAGAGCAACGCCATGTTTTGCAGTGAAAACGGAAATAGTTGTTGAATGTCGAGTGAAGATATCGGATTTGGAAGAGGGTTTTCAGGGGCAATTTTTCGAGGATACGGTGTTGAACATCAATTGGCAGATCCATTTCCTGTAATTTCACGGGAGTTGTAAGGATAATATAAAACAAATTATTACGAAACCAGCGCCCAAAACCCGCTTCGCGGGCCTTGGGCGCTGGAATGGTGCGTTTGAATGAGAAATTTGACTTTCCGGTAGCTCGGGTCCTTCGGACCCCCCCACCGCACGCGCGCGTGCAACTCGCAAGAATGACAAAAAATTTGTATTTTTCCGCATTATGCAAATTAGCCCTCCGGGACCCCCAAAAATGAATAAAACCGGCTTTAACTTTGTAAACTTGTATTTTATTGAAATTCTGAGAACGCCATCGGAAACAGAAAGGTCCATTCCCCGGGTGACGGAGAATTAAGGCATTTTATGCACGGGAAGGCCCTCAAATCGGGCCTCGAAAGTGACGGCCGAACACACACACACACACACAAAAGACACGCGACCAAATTATATAAGGTAGGATAGATAAAATTATATACAAAATATAATTAGAATGATAAATTAAGGAGAAAAGAGGCGAAGAATAATAGAAATAGTTCTAACTTTGGAAATACAGAAAATATGACCCCCTAAAAGGTCATTGACATCATCTGTTATCCCCCCCTACTCATTAATAGAAATTTATCGACTTGTAGATAAGGATCAAAGCATTTGCTTATGATAAAAATTAATGTCTGCTCATCTGCTTTCCATTAATGCTAGAGATTTATCTCTCTAAGGCTAAAAAGTGTCTTTTCAAAAAAGGGCTTTTGGTTTTCGCAAAAAGAGATCAATTCTCGTGGCAACAAAAAGTGCTAAATTCCTTTAAAACTCTGAAAAATTCCACAAAATGGGGAACAACAAAAAGCTGCTGGCTAATTAAAATATTAATAAACTTGGGGCTGCTTTAGATGACAGGTCAAGTCCACAGATTAATTTCAAGAAAATGGATCATAATACAGAAATTTATTTATAAGCCGAAACGGCTAAAAACGAGTCTGTCCCTTTTAATAAGGTGCCAGCAACTTTTGGTTGATCCCACATTTTGTGGAATTTTTCAGAGTTTTAAAGGAATTTAGCACTTTTTGTTGCCACGAGAATTGATCTCTTTTTGCGAAAACCAAAAGCCCTTTTTTGAAAAGACACTTTTTAGCCTTAGAGAGAATTTAGCCCTTTTTGCCTCAATTTTGTTGTTAAGATCATAGAATAAGTCATGGGATATTTATTCAGATGAACCCTTGTACGCAATACTTCAAAAAAATTTGCCTGCGGCGCTTTGTAACGGTACTAAAAGCCTTAACGATGCATTCGGGCCAATCGGCAAAAATGATGTTGCGGGCGGGGTTCGAACCCGCGAGCCAAGTCTTCCCAGAACAGCGTGCTAACCACTAGGCCAACCGGGAGACTAGTGTTGGTTTTTAGTCCAAAGTCCACGGACTTTTTCGGACTAAAAAGTCCGCGGACTAAAAAGTCCACGGACTTTTTCGGACTAAAAAGTCCGCGGACTAAAAAGTCCACGGACTTTTTCGGACTAAAAAGTCCGCGGACTAAAAAGTCCACGGACTTTTTCGGACTAAAAAGTCCGCGGACTAAAAAGTCCACGGACTTTTTCGGACTGAAAAGTCCGCGGACTAAAAAGTCCACGGACTTTTTCGGACTAAAAAGTCCGCGGACTAAAAAGTCCACGGACTTTTTCGGACTAAAAAGTCCACGGACTTTTTCGGACTAAAAAGTCCACGGACTTTTTCGGACTGAAAAGTCCGCGGACTAAAAAGTCCACGGACTTTTTGGATTGCAAAAGTCCGCGGACTTTTTAGTCGTGGAACCTCGGGGGTTTTGAATTAAAAAGTCTGCGCCAGCATTTCCGCTTCCCATTCGTTTATGGCTCGACGAAAAAACCCGCAAACCATTTTTAATTGGCACGCCATCTCATCTACATCGAAATATACAATTGTCCTTGTCGTTTTCTCTTACACGGTTTAAATTTGCGGCCAAGTAATCGTTATATTTTCAGGTAGAACTTGGTAAAATGGGAGGGTCGGCAGATGATCCGCGTCTAACAAGGGGAGAGAATTACAGGTCAGTGTTTATGTCATACTAATGAATGCTTTGGCAGTGCGACGACGATTCGGCAGCACATTGTTACGGTCGGAGATTCCTCAAAATGCAACTTCTGTGGGGCGATGTTCATCACCAAAGGCGGGCTGTCGGCAATCGGCCGCCATCTGAAGAAACATCTGGACGGTGATAATCCAGAGGTAATATTTTTCTGGTCGACTATCAAGCTATATACATAGGCCCCCAGCCCAAAAAGGCCCGTCAGCGACAAGGCTAGCCCGCGGCAGCTCCTGCAGAAAAGACCGGTATAATTTTAAGGATTGATTCATGGAAAAGGATGTTTAGCAGGAGATTGACGATAAATGCCTGAACCTGATACTGTCAGCTAATCTGTCGTTCAACATTGTGGAGAATCACGATTGGAAGTAGGTGTTGCGTCTAAGCTTGATCCTTGGTTTAGGGAATATACATTGGCAGTGAGTGGTGGGCGAACCAAAGGACCGATGCGGCATGCATTGTCGGGACCAATCCTCGACAGGCGGTACGGGGAACTAAAGGTTGGCGGATCTACGATGTTCCTAATTGTAATTTAGAATCTGTTGTGCGAGAGGCTGAAGGATGCGGTAAATATCGGGCTAAGTTTTGACTCCTGGTCGTCGAAGGCAAATACTGTCAGCCTACATTGGTAAAATTGAATCATTTTATTAAGCTTCCCCATTTTAGCACATACATTCACTGGTCTGACGCACAGATGACGCGACAAAATGCCCTGTTATCAATTGAAGACGTGACTAACAAGAAACAAGATGCCACATTCCTTTCCGAGGCAAGTTTACTCCGCGATTGGCGGTCTAAAATAGTATATTTAGATAGTCCTGGAGGATCTGCGAGATTTCCAAATTCCATTTGAGAAATTGGTTGGCTTCACCACCGATGGTGCCGCGAATGAAAAGTGTGCATCGAGGCGACTCGCTACGAAGGCGGGATTAAGGTAACCCCAGACATTTCGCTATACCTTTTCTTCTAGTGACGAGACTTGGGTTCACTGCATTGCCCACCTGCTACAACTGGTCGTTCTCGCCGGGCTCGACGATCCGAAAATCGAAGATCTTTTGTCGAGAATCCGTCATAACATCAAGACGATTCGCAAATCTACAAGGCTAAAAGCATTATTTGAAGAGTAAGCTAAGGATCCAATAACTTTAATTTTATTTAGGCTGCAAAAGAAGTGGGGAATCCCTGTGAGACGAGCCCTGCTAGACGTCAGAACTCGCTGGGGTGCTACCTATGAGATGTTGGCCCTTTTCTTCCGACAGGTTGAGAAAATCAAAATGGGTCGCAATGTCTCTTTTAGCGGCAAGTCTATGAAGCTATGCGAGTGCAGAAGGGCATGTTCGAGATTGCCGAAGATGAGTGGCAAATCATTGAAGATCTCCTTCAAATATTGAAGTATTTTCATTGGTTTACCAAAAAAGTGAGTTTAACTACTTCTCTATTCAATGTTGGTTTAGTTCTCCGCTGATCAGATCACGATTTTCGAATATATGTATGCCCTGAATATCTTGCAGAAGGGCTTTGAAAGGTTAGTGATTTCTTCTTATCGGTAACGTGCCGTACCATAGCAGCCATCAATACCGCACCGAGGTTGGCACCAAATTAGCCGAAAGGATGGCGGAGCAGTTGGCGACTCGGGTGGAGGTAAATTGATTGTCCGCGGATGTGAACAGCAGGTTCAGGCAGCGAAGCGCAGCAAATTGATCCTAGCCGCAGCGGCCTTGTGCCCTTATTCATGGGGCTCGGTCAGGGTCTTCTCTGAGGAAGATATGGCTGTTCAGGAGGGCGCGCTAGTTGCTCTTGGAAAAGGTAAATAATCAACTTATACTGAGTTTTTTCTTAGATTTACTCCAGAGCGTAGAGCCGTCCGAGTCTGTCGGGCCGTCGCAGTACGAGAATCCAGCGCCAAGAAAACGATCCTGGGCTAGCACCCAAGGGGACGAAGCTAACGACCCCATTGGCGCCTTGCTGACCGCCCCTACACAGCGGCTCGACCTGACGCATCTCCGCAAGCCGAAGGACGTCGAGGAAAGCATCAAGGTCGGGGCGGCTTTTCCCTGGTATCTCCATTTCAGATAGAGTTGATGCTGATAAAAGAAGCCTTCGAGTCCGAGAATTGCCCCGTGTACTTGGATTCCGGTGATTATGTGACACGCTTTTGGAAGAACCCTCGGCGATGTCCATTGCTACAAAGGTACGCGATGTTTCTATCTTTAATATTTATGTTTAGGGTCGCGGCTGCGCTTTGTCCGTCTCCCCCGCCTCTGTTCAATGTGAGAGGGTTTTCTCTCGTGCCGGCCTGCTCTACGTGAATCAACAACGGAACCGTTTGGATCCGAAGCGGGCATCAAAGATGCTATTCATTTCTCATCACCTGGCCGCCGAGAGGGCTGCAAAACTTTGGTACGTTCCGGTGCTTGAAGCCAATGTCCTTTCTAGGGCGGCCGCAGCATCGGATCCCTATCCCGAACTTGCCCTACTTGATGCCGAGAATCGAATTCTGGTCCAGACGCTAACCGACCAGGTAGTATCCCCTTCTGGTATCCGAAACTTTTCCGTTCAGATGGTCAATGGTGAGCCGGCCTTGAAGGAGCTTGCGGAAGAGGATGAAGACTATCTGCTTTACAAAGAGGAAATTGCGCAAGAAGAAGCCCTAAAATCTCACCCACCGGAAGAGTTTTTTTTTCGAGGATAACGAGGTAATATCTGATCATCTTCAAAACCTCCTTTCAGATATGACTGCCGACACTTGAAGAGCAATGCTCTCCACCCGACCCGGTCGCAACCCAGGAAAAAGGCCTAAATCTGCTCACTCAGAGCCCCTTTTTTGTTGGTTTTTGTTAGATTGAAAGTTTCCTAAGGCCGATATTGTTGTTCTTGTTGTGTAGAGTCTCATTTGTTGTTACGTTTCACTTCTGATAAAGCCTTTCTCGGCAAACAAACCGAACCAAGACCAAAACACAGACAAACTAACGGCACAATTATGGCCTATTCTGCCGCCCGCGTCTAACAATAAGAGCGATGGATGGTTACCACATGCCAATTAAAAATGGTTTGCGGGTTTTTTCGTCGAGCCATAAACGAATGGGAAGCGGAAATGCTGGCGCAGACTTTTTAATTCAAAACCCCCGAGGTTCCACGACTAAAAAGTCCGCGGACTTTTGCAATCCAAAAAGTCCGTGGACTTTTTAGTCCGCGGACTTTTCAGTCCGAAAAAGTCCGTGGACTTTTTAGTCCGAAAAAGTCCGTGGACTTTTTAGTCCGCGGACTTTTTAGTCCGAAAAAGTCCGTGGACTTTTTAGTCCGCGGACTTTTCAGTCCGAAAAAGTCCGTGGACTTTTTAGTCCGCGGACTTTTTAGTCCGAAAAAGTCCGTGGACTTTTTAGTCCGCGGACTTTTTAGTCCGAAAAAGTCCGTGGACTTTTTAGTCCGCGGACTTTTTAGTCCGAAAAAGTCCGTGGACTTTTTAGTCCGCGGACTTTTTAGTCCGAAAAAGTCCGTGGACTTTTTAGTCCGCGGACTTTTTTAGTCCGAAAAAGTCCGTGGACTTTTTAGTCCGCGGACTTTTCAGTCCGAAAAAGTCCGTGGACTTTTTAGTCCGCGGACTTTTTAGTCCGAAAAAGTCCGTGGACTTTGGACTAAAAACCAACACTACGGGAGACTGGAGGCCTGTCCTCGGGGACCTAGACCCGCCCTGCTGACCCGGGGAAAGGGGGCCGAGAAAGGGGAGGGTGGCGCCCCGTATGGCGAAGGTTTAAAGTTATAATATCTCAGAGAAGAAGCATTCTTTCGATGCAATTTCTTCTTTACTTTTTCCGGCATGGTCTAATGCATATTTGAGCAAAATTTCAGGCCAAACGGACATCACTAACACTTGTTTTGGCCGCAATTTAGCTTTTAAACTTGAAAATTAAATATAAATTTTTTAAAAGCCTATTTTGAAAAAAACGCTTCTTCCTCACCTTCATTTACATCAAGTCGATATATGTGGAAAATTTCAGCCCAAACGGACCATGGGAAGGCACTTTTTGACGACTACAAAGGTTTTGCGTACATACATACATACAAACAAACGCAGACCCCCCTCGAAACGCAATTTAAATCGGCTGTTAAAATTCGAAATTTAACTCTTTTTCAGTTTTTAAAAGCTTATACTATGCAAAAAATGTCGCCGGTTCCGATGGCGTATTCAGTTTGGCGATCCGATGCATGGTTCTTTTTTAAATCCGGAAAAGGACCCCAAAAGAGTCGTATGGGGGGGTACCTCAAACCAAAAGGGGTTAGCGGGCTACGCCCGCTAACCCCGATTGATTCCGCGGGGCTGAAAGGCACGTTTTTTGCAATTTGGGACCGTTCAAAGCAGCCCTGCGCAATTGTGTAAGGCACCATATTCAAACTGGATAACAGCAAGTCTGTAGATAGGACGCCAAATAAACAGATTCAAAGGAGAAAGCTCGGATCGCGATGATTTTTATGCCATTCGAACCTCAAAACGGCGGGAAAACCAGCGCTTTTTTTACAAAATGTTTTGGCCGGCGCTCGGTATTGAACGATTTCTTAAACAACAAGCGTAAAATCAGCCTCGTCGTGTTAGCTTTAGCAATGCGGATTTTGCATCAAATTTGTGCTTTTCATGGATTTTGATCCTAAATTTAGTGAATTAAAAGGCCATCCTTTTTCATCATTAAAATTTTAAAGAATGCCTATATAAAAAAACGAAATGGACTTGTTTTCTCGCCTTTTTGAGAGCTTTCGATAGATATCGATATCCTCAAAATCAGACTTGACTGCAACTGCAACTTGCGCGCCTGCATTTGCAGTTATTTTCAAAATTCGGATCACGCTACGAAGCGGCCTTTTTACGGTGTTACGTATATTGGAGTGTTACGGAACAATTCTTTATTGACTCGCCGTCGATAATTTTGTGATGAAGAAAGAGACATGAGTATGGCAAAGGTAATGTCTATCGTCTGTCTCTCGATAATGCCATAGTCTTCTCGGCTCTCCACTATTCAGTTCTTCCATCATCCCATCCACCATCTGTCGCGTCGCTACTCCTTCGCGAATTTTGTCGAGAATCGCCTACAATTTCTTTTGGTTTTTTTAAGCGGGCTACGAAATGCCAAAAATTGAGTTACGACCCGAAAACGCGAGCCCTGTACGTCGGAGGCCTCTGTACGCCCAGGGGCGCGGGAAGGTCGCAAAATTTGAAATTGCCTGTTGTCACCGCCAACTCATGTTCTCGGCTGTTTCTGGGCCAAAATTTATGCTTAAAACACCAAAACTATTCAAAATTGGGTGAGGATTTCAGAAATGGGCTCGGAGTGCGCGAATTATAGTGTTTTCACAAAGAACGGGGGCAAAAACGACTTCGCGCAAAAATCGAAAGAGTGAGGGCTCTGGTCCCGCAGCGCCCGCTGGCAATTTGCCAGAAATCAAAGAGACCTCCCAAAAG
Organism: Mesorhabditis spiculigera; assembly: GCA_958295435.1. Taxonomy (NCBI): domain Eukaryota; kingdom Metazoa; phylum Nematoda; class Chromadorea; order Rhabditida; family Rhabditidae; genus Mesorhabditis; species Mesorhabditis spiculigera. The sequence continues at coordinate 149,911 of CATQJA010002573.1, forward strand.
GGCTTTGATTTGGCAGTTCGGAGCCCCTTTAAGTGACAAGGCCGAAAAAATAGAATAATCTACATTACAGTAATCAACCTACAGTAACCGTCTCCAAAGTGAACTTTGTCTTTGATTTGTTGATAGAGATCTCTTTTAACCCGGTGGCTTCAGTGAGATCGAAGTATGTCGCGTAATGCGTTGTGATCGTCACTTTCTCACAGGAGCGAGGGATTGATAGCCAATAGTCCGCAGGACTGAACACTTTGTTGATATGCAGCACTTTCGGGTGGACATTTCTGAAATAGATAAACATTATAGGAGGTTTATACAGTCCTCGTCATAATGATAGGTTCACCCCATTTTAGGACAGTTAATCTAGAATAAGTTTCGGATAAAACGGGCTTTGTTATCAGTTAGAGCATAGCTCAAAACTTTCAAGGCCAGTATCCATTTGGTTAGAAAAGGCTTCTAGATTTTTAAGGAATTTTATCTCAAAAAAGGCTTACTGGAACCCGCGTCATAAAGATAGGTGCACCCCGAATTTTTCTGCAAAAATAATACATTCGGATTTTATTTATATTTTCAGTTAAGTAGCATTGAAGTGTACATTAGTTTTCTATACTTGGTTTGACTCGAATGGTTTCAGGGAATTTTTTGCAAAAGTCGATTTTAACAAAGAAATCACACTTTTTTTAGGATTATCCGGCGACACTCGTTTTCAATTTTTAGTATGTGGGCGGTCTCGGAAAGTGCACTTAATGACGAGCATTTTGGTATATAAACGGCTATAGGAACTTAGGTGTTCACGAAGATACAGGTCTAGAAACATGGAACCTACTGGGGCCCATACCAAATGGCCGCCAATCCTTACTTGCGCGGTCCATCCCAACTTTCTTGTGTTTGTGTTTGTGTGTCACCCCACTATCGGCGAAGCCAAAGACGTTGTTATATACCAAAATGCTTGTCTTGAGCTGCTCTTTCAAGTCCATAGAAGGAACTTGCGCTTCCGGTTAAATCCAGCCCGTATTGCCACAAAAAATAGTAATTTCTTTGTTAAAATCGACTTTTGCAAAAAATTCCCTGAAACCTTTCGAGTCAAACCAAGTATAGGAAACTCATGTCCACTTCAATGCTACTTAATTGAAAATATAAATAAAATCCGAATGTATTATTTTTGCAGAAAAATTCGGGGTGCACCTATCTTTATGACGCGGGTTCCAGTAAGCCTTTTTTGAGATAAAATTCCTTAAAAATCTAGAAGCCTTTTCTAACCAAATGGATACTGGCCTTGAAAGTTTTGAGCTATGCTCTAACTGATAACAACGCCCGTTTTATCCGAAACTTATTCTAGATTAACTGTCCTAAAATGGGGTGAACCTATCATTATGACGAGGACTGTATCTGTCTCTCTCTCTCTCTCTCTCTCTCTCTCTCTCACTCATTCACGCTCTCTTGCTCTCTCTGCCTCTCTCTCTCTCACCTTATCATTTCCCTCGTCTTCTCATCAATGTTTGCCGCCGTTATTTGCACGATTCGAGCTCGAACTCTTCCAGCTTGAGCAAGAGCTCCGAGTTTTCCCAGGTCAATTGGCGGTTCACTCAACGTGATACGGGGCGCCTAAAACGAATCTTATGAAAATGATGTTTATAACTCACGGTTACCGTCATTAAATGGACAGTCAAGAGCCGGCACCTCTCGAAGTGTTTCTGACCGATTGCCCGACTGTCCAGTTGGAAAAGGGTTCACTCCTGAAAAAAAAAATTGAAATATTTGTTATCAAAAATTGTATTATTTTTGGGAGCAAAATTAGCGGTACCTGTTCAATGAGCCGATAAATGGCCAGAGAGGAGCAACGCCATTTTTTGCAGTGAAATCGTAAATAGTTGTCGAATGTCGAGTGAAGGGATCGGATTTGGAAGAGAGTTCTCAGGGGTACTTTCTCGAGGATACGATGTTGAACATTAATTGGCAGATCCATTTCCTGTAATTTAACGGCATTAGTAAGGAAATCCAAGAATTATTATAGAAAAGTATTGAGAATCTGAATCTGATTAGTAATAATCTGATTTTTGAAAGAAAAAGAGAGGCGAGAAATAATGAAAATAATTCGAACTTTAGAAAATACATGTAAGATAAGGACATCCAACGCATCTGTTCCATCCAAGGACACACTAATAGAACTGTGATAACTTGCCGATGATAAGGAAGCTTTTAGACGACGAAAAATAATCAATTTCTGTGCCTCAACCTACCATTAATGCTGGAGAGATATTATTGCTTCTGCGTGAGTGGAGAGCACGTTTTGGAAATTTTGAACTAATCAAAGCCATTCCGGACCCCTTTGTATCAGGTTGGAGAGAAAGTCATGGCAAAAAATCTTTGAAAGGCTTTTAAAACGAGCAATCACGTCCAATTTGCACTTTTTTTTAGATAGTTTGGTAGACCTTGGGACGTCGAGAGCTCCAAGAAATTTTCCTAAAAACGGGGTCAAAGTTTTTGCGGATTTATCCTTGCATAACGCAGTTTGCGTGCGATACCTTAAACGCCAATCGATAGCGCTCTAGGAGTGGATGTTCCTAGGTCTTGTGATCGTCAAAATTGGACATGGGACCGTTGAGTTCCGGTTACGGTTACGGCTGAGTTACACAAAATAAAAGCCGTAAAACCACCAAAACACACTCGTTTATTTATTTGTTGTGAATAAAAAAAGCGTTGATTTATCCGCTCAATTTGTGGGGTTTTTTATGAAGAAGTGACCATCGTATGGATGATGTAATGACTGTTGCGTGCCTCTCTATATTGCCAGTCAAGTCGATGGGTTGTTAATCCATAAAAAAGCGGTTCTCAGGAATTCCTGCATCAATTTCTTGCATTAAACCACTTAAAATGATGGAAATAGTAGAAACGGGAACAAATATTCAATGCAAATTGCAAAATTCTCTTTCTTCGATAGAAAGAAACCGAAAAACGAAACGCGCCAATTTACGGTCATACGGATTTGCTGACGCTCCGTATTTTCACCCGGAATAATGCACCGGGGAGTATACTCGGGGATTTAAGGTATTTGATTATGGTATGAAAGTAGTAGTCTTGGGCAGCGGACAAAAGGGCGATTTGTGATGATTTCCCGCATCTGCTAATGTGCAACCACTAATAGACATTTTCACATGTTCGATGGTAAATTGCGTCAATTATGCCACCGTCGTTCAAATCCTTGTTGTTTTATCGTTAACCCAAAAGGCGATGCGAGCAAAATGCCGATTATTTATTTATCCAAGCTCAAGGTTTTGTGATAAAGAAATTGACACTTGGATGAATGATATAATGACGGGTGTCCGTCTCTCGATATTCCCATTCAAGTGGACGAGTTGTTGATCCATTATTCAATTCATCCATCATCCCAATAACCGTCAATCTTGTCTGGGTCCCGACGCGAAGTTCATCCAGCATTTTCTACAATTTTCTTTTAGTTCTAATCGTTCTGGGGGGGCAAAAAACCGTGTAAAATACCGTAATCCACCTACCGTAACCTCTTCCGAAGTCAATTTCTCTGCCTTGACATGGTTGATAATGATTTGTTTGAGTCCTGTGGCCTCGGTTAGATCGAGCGTCGTGTGCTTTTGGACCCATTCCCACAAATTCGTATGTTCCGGGCCGCGGTCTCGTGGATAGTTAACCGTCATTTTCTGGCAGGAGGGAGGGATAGACACCCACATTCCCTCAAGGCCAGATAGGCTGTTGATTAGGAGGAATTTCGGGTGAAGTTTCCTGGAAAAACAGCATAGAGGGACGTCTCTCTCTCTCTCTCGCTCTCCCTCTGTCTCCCACCTGACTAAATTCCTTAGCGGCGCGTCTGCCTTCACCATAGATAAATGAACGATTCGTGCCCGTACTCGTCCCTCATCGGCAAACCGTCCCACATCTCCCACATCAACCACGTCTGTGGCGGCCTAAAACTCTTGCTAGTTAGTCCTCCCGGGCTTTTCCCTCTCCGAGTCTGTAGCTAGCCCGCAGCTGGCGGGAGGCGCAGTCGGGAGAGGGGGCCCGGAGGCCGAGTTTGGGATAAGGGAGGGAGCGACTCAAGGGTGGCTCCTCACTTCTCCTATCCGGTGTGCCACGCCGGTATCGAGTCCACGACTATCGTTCTTACGATAAGCGTGCTATATCGGAATAATGTCCCTACACATTAAAGGGGCTCCGAACTGCCAAATCAAAGCCCTTTTCCGAGGTCTCTTTGATTTCTGGCAAATTGCCAGCGGGCGCTGCGCGACCAGAGCCCTCACTCTTTCGAATTTTGCGCGAAGTTGTTGAAATTGCCCGGTTGCTTTGTAAAAACAATATAATTCGCGCATCCTGAGCCCATTTCCGAAATCCTCACTCAATGTTAAATAGTTTCGGCGTTTTAATCATCAAAGTTGGCCCAGAAACAGTCGAGAACGTGTGTTGGCGGTGACAACAGGCAATTTCAAATTTTGCGCGCTTCCCGGCCCCTGGGCGTACAGAGGCCTCCGACGTACAGGGCTCGCGTTTTCGGGTCGTAACTCAATTTTTGGCATTTCGTAGCCCCTTTAACTAAAAAGACCACAGTAAAAGAGAGCCCGCCACACACGTCCCTGTGGCGAACCGCCCAAAATAGTTATTGTCGAGAATAATAATCCTAGATTTATCCTAGACGTCGGGAAAATGATCCCCGTACTCGATCCACCAGAAAAAAAAATTGCAATGATGGTTTTAATTTCATGCACAACATAAATTACCGTGATTGTAAACATCTCAATCCTGAAATGGCGATCATCACCAAACAATTTTAACAATTCACTACGCGTTGGGCAACCGCCATCAATCTTCAGTGTTGTTGTATCCGACACACGCCGCTTTGGCTCCTCCTACAAAAATATAACTTTTTTTTTGTAGCAACAATCCGATGTGGAAGTGAATCGAGATTCCGAGGGAACTGTCCATTTACCCCTTCCATTTGACGATATAGGCTGACAGAAAAGCATTGGCACGTTTTGTAGCGTAATTGGAAATAGTTGTTGATGGAACTGTGGAGAGCACGCATTTTCGCGATCGATTTCAGATTCAATACATCGAGGATACGATTTTGCACATCGAACGGCAGATCCATTCCTGCAATTCTGAGATTTGTAATGTAAATAGAAATTGATAATTCAAAATTCAGGCCGTTTACCTCTATAAAAAGCTTTCTAATAATGTGAAAAAAAGGGGGGGTCTAATTCGATGGATCTGGGTCAGTGTTAGGGAATTTGTTGCCGCATCTGCTACCATACAACCACCAGCAGGCGGGCATACTTTGAAATGTTCAATCGATAATTGCGCCAATTATGCCAATTATGCCATGAAATTTCACTTTTATAAATGGCGAGGTGTTTGTCCACTGATTTTAACGATTCCTGAGAAGAAAAACTTAACAAATTTCAGCTTAAAATTCAGTTTTGGGACGAAAAATTGATTTTTCTTCGACCCAAAAGTGACAAAATTTTTGAATTTTGTTTGAAGGTTTTTCTACTTCAAATATACAGGGTGTCCCAAAAAAAAAGCACCCCTCTGGCATTTCGCCGTATTACATCCGATCGGTCCAATACTTTGCACAAGGGTGTATCGGGCCATAAGTAACCACAATCCTGAGTTATAGACCGATCGCTACAGTAGCTTTCGAGTTATCGTCAAAATACTGTTTTTTACGCGGTTCTTAACAGTTTTTTCGGCTATCTTTTTCGACTTTGCATCGATTTGCATCGACTTCCGGCTGTGAATCCCTAATATCGGGGGTGACTTTGCGTTACAAAAATTGTTGAAATCAACGGTTATTTCACTAATTTTTATCAGAAAAAATCTCTGGGGTAAAGCAGGCTTGCCGCTTCATTTTCACTTAATATTCGAAGGGTCGATTTCGACGAAAACCGTATGAAAAACGGATAATAAAGTTTATTTTTGTTGCATCTCGAAGATTACTGTAGCTGGCGGGCTATAAGTCAGGATTGTGGTTATTTAGGGTCTGATACACCTCTGGTCCAAATTTGGGACCGATCGGATGTAATACGGCGAAATGCCGGAGGGGTGCTTTTTTATGTGACACCCTGTAGCTCAAAATTACTAAATCGATGTGGAAACAGTTTGTATTCGATTACTGGGCCAACCTCCGCGCAAGCGTCGAAACTGAAGGTTCTTTTCCTTATATTTGGTAGTTCTGGTCTTTTTTCAGTTTTTCCCCCAATTATTGCTATTACCAAAGAGGTTTTTTTCGTTTCTAAGGCATAATTTTAAATGTTAAATCGATATCGCTCGATAGCGTCAATTATCTTCAAAATAGCTGTTGTCTCTTTGCCGTATCAAAGTAATGAAAAATGGGACTAAACGTGAATTATTTATTCGCCCGCCGATGGTCGTTTTGTGATGAAGAAAGTGGCATTGGTGTGGTTAATGTAATGTCGGCTGTCTGTCTCCACATATCTCCATGGAATACTCCGGTCTCCACTATTCAGTTCTTCAATCATTCCATCCACCATCTGTCGTGTCGCTGTCCCCAGGCGAAGTTCGTCGAGAATCGCCTACAATTTCTTTGGGTTTCCCTTGGTTAAAGGGGCTCGGAAGCGAAAATTCGTGCGTGCGGGGATTGAACCTACGGGTCAAAAAACAAAAGGGTTACTGTCCGGAAGTACCGGAAAAGTGACGTTGTTGCGACACAACGGACAATATTTGAGTAAAACTCGAATTCCCTCGGGGCGAAATCGACTTTTTGAGTGCACGACGATTACATGTCGTAATGCCTTGTAAGACACCCAATCTCGGTGATTCTCGAGTCAATTTTCATACTTAAAAAGTCTAGAATGATCAAGATGTGCGGATGATCCCAGAAATAGCGTCAGAATTTGGAAATTCAAGCGTCATCACGTCCAAACAGAGGCAAAAGAAAATTCTGTTATCACCGCGATCGGGAGATTGGATGCCTTACAAGGCGTTACGACATGTAATCGTCGCCAACTCAAAATGTCGTTTCCCCCCGAGAATTTTTCGGTTGTACTCAAATATTTGACGTTTTTCGCGACCAATTCAATTTTCTGGTTCTTCTCGGCAGTAAGCTTTTCGTTCTTTTCCCAGTTTTTGACTTCCGGGCCCTTCAAAAGGCCGAAAAAATGGAATAATCTGCATGCCAGTAATATAATTACCGTAGTCGTCTCGCTAGTGATCTTCTCCAGCCGGGCGCCTTCAATGAAGATCGTCTTCAACCTTGTGGCTTCGGTCAGATCAACGCGATTACGTTGCATGCTGATAGTCACTTTCCCGCAAGATGACGGGATTCGTAGCTCAGAATCGCCCCGATAATTCGGTGCCGCGTTTACATGGATAACTTTTGGGCGGGCATTCCTGAAAAATAGAGCTCTCACTCTCTTTCACTCTCTCGCTCTCGCTCTCTCTCCCTAGCTCTCTCTCACTCTCTCTGTTTCTCTCACTCTCTCCCTATCTCTCTCACTCTCTCTCTCACTGTCTCTCTCACCTAATCATCTCTATAATCTTCGCATCAATCTTTGCCGCCGTTATTTGTACCATTCGAGCTCGTACTCCTCCAGCTTCAACAAGACCTCCAAATCCTCCCAGATCAACCGGGTGTTCTTTCAAGGTATTTAGCGGCGTCTGAAATACGGCATAGTGTAGTGTTTCGGCATAGTGTAACGGTCCACCTATGATACATTTCCAAGTCAAAATACGACATTTTAGTCACATTGTACAGTTTGGCCAGACGGCGCATCGACTAGACGGAGAGAAAAGATTATCTTTTTCCCTGATACCCCCCCCCCCGATATTGTACAAGCACCAAACTTAAAGGGACGCGGCATTGTCAAATATAAGCCATTTTGGAAATGGCCTTATATTTCTGGCAAATTGCCAGCGGGCGCTGCGGAACGAGAGCGCCCGCTCTATCGATTTTTGCTGAGAAACTGTTTTGGCTCGATTTCTTTGTGAAAACACTATAATTCGCTGATTCTGAGCTTATTTCTGGAATCCTGACTCAATTTTAAATAGTTTTGGTGTTTTAATCATCAAATTTGGCCCAGAAACAGCCGAGAACGGGATAGGGAGGTGACAACGGGGAATTTCAAATTCGGGCGCTCCCCGCCCTCTGGGGTGTGCGAAGGCCTCCGACGTACAGGGCCCCCCTTCGGGCCGTAGCCCAGTTTTTGGAATTTCGGAGCTCCTTTAAGTTTCGTAACAATGATGTGCAAAAACTGACGGTGATCCTCAACGAATCGAGGGTCAAGAGACGACATTTCCGAAAATTTTTCTGATCGAAGGGTACATAGTCCAGTTGGAAAAAGGTTGCCGCCTGAAAATAGCGATAATAGATAATACGATACCTATGAATCCTAGCATAAAATAGCAACAAATTTTTCAATAGTTTTTGACATAAAAAATTCCAAATCAGAGCTCAAAAATGATATTTTTGGGTGAAAAATCACACCTTTTCTTCTCGTCGAATGATGGCCAGGGAAAAACAATTCCAGGTTTTGCAGTGAAAACGGAAATAGTTGTCGAATGTCGAGTGAAGGCATCGCATTTTGAGGACAGTTTTCAGGGGTACGTTTTCGAGGATACGATGTTGAACATGCACTGGTAGATCCATTTCCTGCAATTTAACGGGGTTCTGTAAGGAACTATCAAAAAATGTTAATATAGAAAAGTGTTTAAAAATTATGTAAAAAGCGGTAAAAATATGATTTTTTTAAAAGAAAGAGATGAAATAATTCAAATTATGGAAATAGCGGTAAGATAAGGATTTTCTGAGAGGTCATCTGCCCGCAATTCCATCTCCTAAGCAAAAGGCACGGATCGGAAAATCGGTACGCGGCGCTCCTATACGCGCTAAACTGTCCACGGACGGTGTAAGTCGTACACTCTCAGCGGAAAAATCCCCCAATTTTGCTATAAATGACGATTTATCTCGCAAATTTCATAGAAACTTTGAAAAACAAATGAGATTAAAATGTTCTACGAAAAATTGCGCATCTTTTGAGACCCCGATACCGAAAATCTATTCTGGCACTTTTTTGTGATGAGGCTTTGAAGTTTTTCACCTTAGTTTAACTGTTTCTTGCAAACTTCACAGGACGTTATTTTTGGTGAAATCCGAGCCCATATTTGGTAAAATCAGGGACGATTACCCACAGCGGCCCGGCGCCTAATAAAACGTCCGGTAGAATTGGAAACCAAGAAAGACCGCAACGCGTGCGATAGACGCGTCGCGCCATTGCGAAAGCAAGCCTGCGCAGCTAAAATCATGCTGCTATTTCGCGCCCCAGGCAAAAACCCGTACTCGGTTGTTTTCGCGCGGTCCGTTGCGCGGGAGTTGGGCTTGCGCGGCCCCATGCGCGGCTCTCGGAAAATGCGCGAGAGGGACGCGGCTGAATGCGCGGGACCGCGCTTTCTGACGCGCAATTAGTCGCGGAAGGAGAATGCGCGGTCCCGCGCATTTCGTGCATGGTTTCTAAACGTACTAAATGAAAACTCGAGGCTTTTAGCGTATTTTCGTTCAATTTAGTTTTATTTATAGATATTTGTGTCTTTGCTGGAACCAATGTTGTTTTTTGCACTGAAGACCGGAGGTATCAGGCGAGGTTTATCATTTTCATGGAATTTAGGATTTGCAAATGCTGATACTTTGATGACAAACGATCCATGGTCTAGCTTCGGCAAGTTTTTTATTTATTTTTCAACAAAACTGCGCTCTCAGGTTAATGAATGCACTGTCAAAGGCCCCGGTATCGGTAATTTGTGGCATGTGGCATAATTCCAAGAAGAAACGCGTATGATCAGGAGTAAGTAAGACTAAAATTTGAGTCTAATTCCTTATTGTTGTCAGGAGAATTTAGGCAAAGAAGTTGGCAGAAACAACTATCTCCCCAACGAATATAGGATGGCCACGGTAAGTCAGAAACGTTAGTGATGCGAACGTAAGTCGAACCAATACGGTAAGTCTGAATCTATCTACAAATTAGCTAACAAACAAAATAGTATTTAACTCAATTCTTAGGCACTCGCTTCGAACGAGGTGGGTCAACAGTTATAAAAAGCTAGTTTTCAAATGCTAAGGACAAGCTTAGGTTCATCGACAGCACCTCAACTCTTCTTGCGGAAAACAATCTTTTAAAACTTTTTTGTATCATTACCCCGGTATAAATGTATAGCTACTCATACTCCATCTACTCACAGTAATACCTGCTCATAACGCAGGTTTAATAAGTAATATAAGAGCTTTAAAAGGAGGAAAAGCGCCCCTGGGCCAGTTGACGGCGAGAGCCGCGCAAAGTCCCGCGCATTCTCAGGTCCCGCGCATTTGGCCGGCGCTCCCCCAAATGCGCGGGACCGGGTCCCTGCCAGTCTCCGGTCCCGCGCATTTGGTCGCGCAACGGACCGCGCAAAAAGAACCGAGTACCGTACGCCTTTTCCCGGGAGCCATCCGGACCGAACCCATGGGCGGTTGTGTACCCCCATGAACGAGAAGCGAATCAAGCTATTCGCGTACGACATGAAATTATATCTCGGCTCCCCCTTGGCCTACAGGGCTGTAAAGTATACCAAAATGTTCGGCTTGATCTGGCGAGTATTTTGGTAGACATTACAGACCTGTAGCTGAATAGGGAGCCGAGATACAACCGCTTAAAAGAACAAAAATTTCAAATCGCAGGGTATTTCGAGAAGTTATCGATATTTTGAACAGATCAAGGCAATTTGACGCACTTTTGAAGGGTATTTAGGGTAATTAACAATGTTTCTAACCTAGTGACGCACTTTTGAAGGGTGAATTATGCCATCTGGCTATCAGTAGATGAGCAGATGTTGGTAGCTCTTTCCTTCGTCTTCTTCCGCTTCTCATTCCCCTTCCCTAACATCCTAAAATGCACCCATTCCTTCTGTTGGCCACCCAATTGCCGTATTTATTGGCGAATGGAGAAGATATAGCAGCTGTAGCTGATCATCATGATCCTCGTGAACTGCTCGAATTCGACGTGTCAACAACTGAATGGATCAGAGAACAATGGCCATTATATGATCAATTCTGTCTTTTCGAGGAGGCTAAACAACAACCATTCCACAGTATTTGTCAGGCCATTGCTGACGGGCATATTCGGAAAGAGGTCAGTTTTTAACGTCAAAACTTGCCTAATTAGCTAAAACCGTGTAAATTGATCGATTTTTCTTGGTGAACCTAAACTGGCAGCCAATACGTATTTTTCACTCTAAAAATGACCAAAAAAGGCCATTTTGCAGATTGTTTAAGTAGGTCCAGTTAATCAATAGACCTTTTTTTTACCTAAAAATCCGCATTTTCTGCATGTTTTAAGGTTTCAAATGCTAAAATAAGGTTAATGATTCAATTTTTTGGTGAGTTCCTGCCAACTGGCAGCCAATCAATATTTCATAGACAACAATCACAGGTTAAATCTTCGGATTTTGGCTTTTTGAAAGCGTAAAAAGCTAAAATGCTGTAAATTAACCGATTTTTCGAAGCCTTTTCACGTTTAGACTCCAATTCATTTCAGCAAGATTACTCAGTGAATGTGCTGTCATTCCGCCATGCTATTCTCCTTCATTTCCCCCATCAAATAATCGATGATGGAGAATTGAATATTCTCTATCGAGCATTTACAGCTGATATTCAAGATGAACAGGTATGTATTTATTATTGTCTCTGCTAGCTACCCCCCCCGCTAATGCCACAATTCCCCCTTGTGTTGCAGGCAGAATACCCGTATGTATTTGTTGAAGTGTGGAAACGGATTGCCCCCAGAGTTGAGAAGAGAAGGAATCTCATTGTCGATAGGGATCTCGACAACATCATCAACTCCGAGATGTTCAACTGATCATCTACCTGACGCTACAAACTACGTTTTTTGGCTTCAAACTACAAATTCGGTTTTTTTGTAAACAAATTTTTGGATGACATTTTTGCACTAATTTAATTCTAAAATAGTTTTTTTTGTTTTCTGAGCTACAAAATACTTTTTTACATCTTTGGACTACAGAATAAATATTTGTTTTAGTACGAGCTACAAACTACATTTTTCGCGGCTTCAGATTACAAATTTTGTGATTTTCTGAGCTACAAACAACAGCATTTTTCAAATTTTCTTAAAACTTGTATTTTCTCGGCTACAAACTCCTTTTTCATCTGTGGGTTACAAAATAAATGTTTCTGTTATTCCGAGCTACAAACTACACTTTTTTGCACGCTGGAATACATACTACAAGGGATAAGGCTCTCTTTTTTTTGTAAAATGTTTATTACTGCATAGACCCGTGTCGCACCTGAATTATTTGGGGAAATGGAGTGAGAGAAAAAAGACAGATCAATAACAAAAAATCCTGCCTTTTTGAAAAAAAATCAATCAAGGAAAAATCACAGTTTCAGAGGGGGTTGGTCCGATTTACAGGAAACAAAAGACTAGAATTTGATAAATCTTTAAAGTTAGGCAATTTAATTTAGGCAAAATTTTGAATTATCTAATAAGCTGGGTACATAATTGAAAATACATACTAAAAACATTTAAAATATTTTGAAGAGAATTAGCATGCTAAATAAAGTGAGAATTGCCGAGTAATTCGATGTATTTGATGCCGACATTTCGCACTCATTGCCGCCCACCTAAAATTTTGTGAATGAATTTGCCTTCAGCGGTCCTTTAAAAATTGAAATTTGAATATCTACAAATTTTTGACAATTTTCCAATATTTTGGATATTTTTGGCTCAAAAATCCTCTTTGGCTAGTTAGAAAAATTCCCGAAAAAATGCTTATAGATTTCAGCCTTGCGAAGCCCTTTAAAAACTTCGAAAAACGTACAATATCGTATACTTCTCGATAGTCAATGCCAGCGGGTTTTCGTCGATATCGCGAGCTGATTACAGAGCAACCATCAACTAAAAGGTAAATTACATCGCGTAATCGGATCCAAAATCGGGGTTTTGATGGCAAAATGCCGTAAAAAGCCAAAAATTCGAAATCTTGCCAGTGTAGTCGGTCTTTCTGACAGTCATTTAATACGGAAATTTGCAGAAAACCGTAATTACATGGCGTAATCGATACCTTTCTTGGGTTTGTAGGGTTTCGGGCGTACTGTAGGAGAACGGAATCCACAGGGGGAATCGAACGAAAGGAGCAGCAGATTGGTGGAGGGGAGACGATGGACTGAGAGGGATCTGAAACGGCAGGGGTGAGAGAGAGTGAGAGCGAGAGCGAGAGAGAGAGAGAGAGAGAGAGAGAGAGAGAGAGAGAGAGAGAGAGAGGAGAGAGAAATACCTTTGGCATGCTCCATCATGAATATCATACTGTCGATCATCAGCCAACTGTAATTCGTAGATGGCTCTTTCCACGACGCAACGCTCGAACGGTTTCACCTGCAAAAAATCCAAACTCTACAAGCAAGGCCTTTTGCGGGATTATTCGGGTCGTAATCGGTTACGCAATGGAATTTCATACGCCTGCGTACGGCGTAGCGTCACAGAAGCGTAGCGCATCGCGACGCCCCTCAAGTCTCGTGTCGCGTTGCGTGTTGCGCTGCGTATGGCGCGGAGAGTCGCTTTACGAGTTGCGCTGCGCGTTGCGCATTGCGTTTGACATCGCCTGTAGCTGTGCGTAGCGCATCGAGTTGTGTCGCGTTGCGTAGCGTGTCGCGTAGCGCCGAATTCAAACTGCGCGTAGCATATAGGGCTGCGAATTACGTATAGGGTTGCTGTGCGTAGCGCATCGAGCAAACTCTATAGATAGTACTTACCTTCTGAAACTGGCATTTCCCCTCTTTAGTGAGTGTTGGTTGTGCAAAGACGGGTCGAGTCATCGCCGCAAAAAGTTCAATCCTGAAATTTCCAAAAACTTTTGTTACTTTTTGGACCAAGAACTTTCGCGTCAGCCAGTTGGCGTATTGCCAAGCATTTGAAAGTCTAGACCCACCAAAACGTGGCGCTAATCATTGGTATAATAGTGTCAATGATTGTCCTGAGTTGTCCTCTTCTTCTCGGTGCATTACTTGCCCATGGGGCTGTACGACTGGCCGGGCATTCCCCTTGAACGTCTCTTTCTACCGATCTGAAATTGGATGGCGTAATTGGATTGACAGGGGTGGGGTCAATCCGATTAGCGCGATAATTGCAAGAAAACAGCATTTACATCACGTAATCGGATCCGGAAACGCAGTGGTCTTATGTCTCCACCTGTCGAAACTTTCTCCTCCGATACCCCTTTTTAGGAGTATCGGAGATGAGTTTCGAGACATCTTTGCTATCCCGTGGATGGGGGCGTGGGTCCCGCAGGGGCCGCCGATTTTCCCTACCGTAGTCCAGAGCTCCCTCTGGGCGCGGGATATTCCTCCCCCGCGGGCTCTCTGGGATTTTCCCTTTGTCCCCAAAGGGAGAGTGCCGCCGCTCTTTGGTGTCGCGTCACTATCGGGCGTAAAGCCTTCTAGCGACACACTGGCTACCGCTCCCCGAGACGGCTAAGCTAGTGTAGACAGCTCACCCTTATCCCTGACTTCCGGTGATCTCTTCCTAGAGACATCCGGCCCTCCCCGCGACACCTTGTTCTATTTCTCCCCTGGGCGCCTGCTGGCCCGCGACACCCATTTTCCCTATTTCCTTACCGACACTTATACTCTAATAAACCTTTTGTCTATCTCAAACGTGTTCGGTACATTGGATCTTATTCGTGACTCGCTGGGCATTTACACAAGGCCTAAATATTCTCGAGTCTCCACTGACTCCGATGATCCGAGGGTAGGAGTGATCGAGGGTCGCTAGTATTATGGTGGCAACTCCTGAGAGGGCAGGATGAGCATAATACTTTCGACATGGTGCGTCGGCCGATGTGAATAACCCGGGTCAAGATCCATTTTTTGTACCGTTCACATCCCTACTTTCTACCTGGTTTTCCCTATTTGTGTCCTCGTTAAAGATTTAGAACAAGTTTCTGACTTGTGCCGTCTGTTGCCGTGCTGACAGGCTCCCTGAAGCTCGGGCTGGCAAATTCGACATCGTGCAATGAAGATTATTCGACACAAGTTCTCTTCAAGATGGTTCTCGACAGTGCTGATCACGCTGCCGTATGTCGACAAGTCACCCTGCTCGGCGTCGACAAAAGGACAGTCGCAACCGGAGCGACAACCTCTCTTGCTACAAGATGGATTCGTCACTTTTCACGTTGGCCAGCTAGCCATCCTGCACTTCGAAGCCGTGCTGCCCAAAAGCCCACATTGGCCGAAGTTAGGGGATGATTACCTTTGGAGCCGTGAAGAAGACGATACAACACCATGGAGTGGCCGTAGACGCGGACAGAGCATCGCTCTACGTGATTCGGCGTTTATCTACCCGCGATGACGCGTTTCTGAGAAGCGAGAAGTTGGATTTTCCCTCTTCCTGGTCGCCCCCAAGCGTAGCCGCCCCTGATAGTGGGAGAGGCGCGACGCTGAGGTTGAGGAATTTCCAAGGGACCGTAGAGGTGTTCGATTGTTTACAAGGACTGGATGGATTGGTGATGTTCTATTTTTGATTTGGACTGGTCGCGATAGGAAAATGGTGTTTTTGCAGACTGGCAAGGCGACACTCGGTGAAGAAATAGACATCGTGCGCCTGGGACATGCCGTTGATCTCTCGACGAAGCGACACGCGGCGGCGAAAGGACGAAGGGCGTGCAGTCGACACTTTTGCCAAGCCAACTCTAGAAGCTGGACCAAGGAACAACGTGCTAGACGAGTCTTTTGGATTTTTTCTTATTCTCGTCACAGATTTTCTACACTTCACCTCTGGCGCGGCACCCCTCCTTCGACAACCGCTGTTGCAAATGCCGAAACGACATCGACTACAACGAATGTGCGAAGAAACGAGACAAAACGAGCGAAGAAAGCAAGCAAAGCGGACCAAACCGCCGACGACAAGGATTGCGTGGATAATCTACCGTAACCCACTGAACGCCCCTCCTCGATTTTCCAGCGATCACTCGATTTTTGCGCGGCTGCCATTTCTTTTTTTGGCTCCCGTATTCTTGTCACTTTGTACTCCAATTTCTTTTTTCAACTTTACTCGTTTTCTTTCACAACATTTACCACTTTTGCATATGCTGTTCGGGGAATTTCCCAAGCGACACTGTCTTTCGACACCTGGCTTTTCGACACTGGCATTTTTTGCCACCCGACACTGGTTTTTCGACACCGGCACTTGTGCCAAAGCGACACTTGTTTCTCGACACTGGCATTCGTGCCGAAAGCGACACTCCGCCCGTGAATGCTGCAAGATTTCGCCCTTGGTCAAGCATTCGACAACAAGCTGCTCACGGACGGCCCCCCGTTGATCAAGACAAGTGGCCGCCGACAACTCGGAATCTACGCCGCAGTATTCGGAAGCTGCTCTTCTCTGTATCGACAAATCGACACTGGAAGTGTAAAAAAGTAAGACTCCTTTTGAAATTTTTGAGCGAGCCACTTACGATTCATTTCGCAAAAGTTGGCCAATAGTGATTAGGAATTTGAAATGCGTTTGTTGATCCGAAAAACACCTACGTTCGAGAACTTCATCTAATTTTCGGATTTTCATTCGTCTTTTCAGTTTCTTTTCACTTTCTCAATCTTTTCAATTTTGGAGTTGTTTATTTTTTGCCTTTCACCCCCTTTTTTCCTCGACATGGCTGAAAGCGTTTCTCCTTTTGGAGTCCGTTTTTCGGAAATTTAGACATCGCTCGGGCGGACATCGAGTTTTTCGTCAAGCGACACCGGCTGCAAATTTTGCGTCACTGGCTGCCTCTTCCACGACAACAGTCAAGGCGATGATTCGACACTCGCGACAAGCTTTTCAAGCCGCCACGCAAGCTCGCCAAGCCGTTCAAGCCTGATGTGATCGAGTTGTCTGATGCCACCTCCATCATCTGTGGTGAAGCTGCTGCGTACCGCGCCCATCTCGCTCCCCTGCCTGCCAATCGACACTCGATGCCGAATGGTTTTTACTTTTTTTCCAGGCGCCCCACACTACATCGATGGATGGAGCAGCGACATATCCTTTTCACAAGGCGTCACAGTGCAAGCGTCAATAGCCGATCGACAAGAAGCAGTTCAAGCATGTGTTCCACAAGCCGCGCTGCGACATCTCGATGTTGGTCAACGTTGCGCCACACACTTCCTACGGATGCGATCATGCGGCCTTGCGTCTTCACCATGCTGACGTGATCAAGCCGTACTGCGCCACTCCACACAAGCTTGAAGCCTCATCAGCTTCGATTGGCCGGAAGCTTCTTTGTGTCACTTGCTGCCCTCGGTATAACATTTTTTTTCCAGGCGGCAAACGCTACGTCATTTCACGAAGCTACGCCACATGTTTCCATCGCACCACGCAAGCGACACTTGAGCGGGCGATCATTCTCGATCATGCCACCCAAGTATCGAAGTTGCGACACAATTTACATGATGGGACATTCGTCGTCACTCATCTCAAGCCTCGTCCACGTGATGCCACTCTTCTTCATGGCTCTCAAGGCATCTACGCTGCGATTCACCGGCCCCCAAGCTGCATCATTCGTCACCGTTTGCGTCAAGCCTCGTCTCCCTCGACAACGATGAAGCTTTTTCCGACACCCGTCTTTTCGACACTTTTTTCAGATATCTTTCTGTAGAAGTGTACATCGATCGGACGCGGTCACGAGACAGAGTCAAGCTCTCATCGCAAACGTTCTCCAGCCCCGGCGCCATCAAATCTACGCTGCCGGATGTGTTCGTCTACATCAAGCCTGTGCCATGCGCTGCGCGAGACAGCTTCACAGTGCCACAAGCCGACCAAGTTGCTCTCCGCCCATCCAACTCGCTTCGCCTCGGTCGCGACACTGAAAGCTAATCTTTCTTTAGTCTATTGTGCTTTAGACATCGTGGGATACGTACATCGTGTAGAAGCGAGCGACACCTGACACGCCTGTCAGTGGTTCTTTTCTACACACCGCCGCAAAATGTTGTGCTCTACAATCGACTCCCACACGCGCCTCTACAACTACGCAACAATGTCAAGTACACGTGTGCACTACGGCCCGAGCCCGTCAACTGATGTACAGCTACTACTTCTTCACTGCGTGCGCCGTCAAGTGCGCCAACCACCGCGTGACTTCAACTTCAGCATTGCGCCATCAAGCTCGGACAGCCTGCTGGAACTACACACGTCGACACTGCAGTAATCTCCACGCTGGAGACAACTTGTACACTGTCGACACAACGCGACATGTGCTGCGAACGTCGACACTCTGCATCGCCTACAAGGATGACTTTTTCCTCGATCCGCGCCAGCTCTGTGAAGATCCTGCTGCTGTTACAACGAGCACAAGGATCGGAAAGGCAATCAAGTGTACGGGCAATGTCGAGACACCCGGTCCGGCCTCAAACACCGGATCGGCTACGCATCATGCAATTCCGTCTCATCACCCGTATCACTGATCGAGCCTCAACTTCAACGCAGACATCCGCGTTTCCACCACTAGCGACAGCTATCATCCATCAACAAGCGGGAGCTTCCATCGAGACAAGAACATAACCATCACCGGAAATCGACACAAGATACTACATACTTTCGTGTGCTATCTCTGTTTCTTTTCCACACTTGTTCTCTTGTTCTCTTCTCTGGTTCTCTTTCCATAACTCTAGTTTTCTTACAGAAAACTCAACAATGCCTAGCCGCGACTCGGATCGCCCACCGCCCGACAGGTCGAGGCGCAAAGCGACACCGACACGCCGCCGTGATGGAGCTGCCGACACCTCTGGCCGACGCAGCGCGCGACACTCGCCACCCCGTCGGCCATCATCTGGTCGATCTACCCAAGAAGGTTCATCCCGCCATCACTCGGCCCCAGCGCGTCGCAGCGACAACAACAGCAGCTCTCGCCGCACCTCTCGCCACACGCCCTCTCCTCGACACAGCCGTCGCGACACTTCTCGTCGCCATGCTTCACCATCGTCATCGGAGCGTCGCATTTCCGACACCTCTAGTACGCCACGCGACCACAAGTCAGCCGCCAGTACCGACAGCCGTCGAGCCGCTTCTCGACACTCTTCCAATCGTACGGCTCGTGCTGCTCATTCTGAGAAGCGCGCGGAGGTGAAACTCAAGCCGAAGTCTACTACCGCATCCACATCGCCATCCGATGCTGCCAGCTTAGCTACCGCCCTGGCCGCCACTCAGATCGCTTCGACATCTACCGCTCGCAACGACACCGTTTCGGGCGGCGTCCGCACCCCACCACACGCTAGAGCCGATATGAGAGACTTCCCTCTCGACATGAGCGACCTTGACTTCGTTGCAGCTGGTCAAGAGGCCTACGAGGAGGCAAAGGAGCGACAAGAACAAGACATCGTCTACCAGGAGACACCCGCCTTCTGGATTGACACTCCTCCTATGCGTCACTCGGGCAACCAAAGTTTCGCTGTCGACCCTCGTACTGACGCCTTCGACCACATTCCACTCGGCATGTCCCCAAAGGTTATCATCCCGTACGAGATCAAGGATTGGCGACAAGGAGGGAACCCCGGACAGACCGAATTTCAAGCCTGCATTGATCTTCACAGCTACCATGTCGAATACGTGCTCACCAAAGGATACTACACGCATCCGCTGCACACGCCGTTGAAGCTCTCCTGGCTAATCAACATCCGGCCGCGCCTTGAAGACGACGACCTCTTCATGTCAGAACCTCGTCGGCGACACATCGTACGGGCCTTCATCTACGCTACGCGACAGATGATGGCCGATCCAAGCGACGACACTCGGAACAACGTCAAAACCTTTTTCAGAAACTTGACGTCGATGAATGTCATCGCCTCCGTCCTCTTCGCTGACCGCGGACAAGTGCTCTACAACATCTTGAGCTCTGCCCTCGATGCGACACAAGCCGACGGGATCATCGACACTCTGTGGGAATACTTCGACGAGCTCGCTCAGAAGGATGCCGCGTACTACAATGTTCTCCTCATGGCACTGGACCTCCACACCAATCTAAGCAGGGAGCTTCAACTGCACCACACCCAAGACGGAATCACCTGGAGTAAGACACTCGCTGACGGCAAGCGACGCTTGCGCGACATCCGGATGGGACAGTTCGACACGATCATGAAGTACATGTCGAACTTCAACACACAGCTGGCACGCACCAGACAGAAGGAGTTTCAAGACCAATCCGACTTCCGCGAAGGCGAGAGGCAGGTCAAGCGACACCGCATGCGCGAGCCGCCATCCGAAGCGTTTACTCTTCCAGGACACGACAACGCCCTCTGCGAACACGGAGTCATCCACCCGCCGACACCGATCGTGGAGCCTTTCGACAAGTACACGGTGGTCAAGCCTGCCAGCCTACTGCGTGCTGCTGCCCAACGACAGCCGGTCAATTTTTTCCGCGACATCCCGCGCTACACCCTCGTCATCCGAGGTTCCACCGTAGTGATCGCAGCACTCACCACCCGGCAGAAGGAGTTCTTAGAAGCGATTCACCTTGCCCGACCAGGACTTCTGAAGATCCCCGATGAATTTACCCACATCTGGGTTCGAGACCCCGACTTCGTCCTGCCACCCATCGGCACGGAGAAGCACGCGCTCACCTATGATGAGTACGTCCACGACACGGAGCTGATGAAGTTTTGTCGTGAAGTTTACACCGATCCCGACAACGTGGACTTCGAGTCGACACTACATCCGTGGAACCCAGAAACCCGCCGCAGCAAACGCCCCAGTCAATGTATCCGCGAGCTACCACAGTGGTGCGCCGACACTCGCTTCTCTCAGATGTCACCAGCCGAACTGACGGAAGCCGATAAGCGACACTGGCACGCGCTGATCAACCCGCCGAACAAGAAAGACCATTCGTGGGCTCGATACCGGGACGACCCGACAGTTGCATACAAGTGCGAAGATGAATTTCAGCACATCCAATGGCTGCTCGCCACCAAGACGATTCCGACATTTCGTGTCACATCTCGGCCGACACAACGCCCACCCGGACAAGACGCGAAAGAAGTCGTCATGGAGTACGAACCAGTGCGGAAATGGAATCGACATTACCGTTTCTGCGACGGCATCTTTCCAGACATGGTACCCTATCTGCGCGCACGCAGCGTCGGCCTCGACTCCGTCGAGGAAATGGAGTTCACCTACAAGAAGCTCACCGTCGACATCGAACACCGCTGGGACCTTCTTTGGATCCTCTTCTACCGCAATCTTAACGGCAACACGGATCACGTCATCCAACGTGCTGTACGGATCTTCCTGGGCGACAAATCCACCTTCAAGGATCCCTTCCGGACACCTGAACAGGCTCTCGAAGACTTTCTGCGACAGCCCTACTACGCAAAGCGCGACATCGAGACCCACAAAGGCGACAGCAATCCGAAGTGCTCGTGCCTCGGCGACGGCAGCTATTTCCACTGCCCGGAAGTCTGCCACGTGCTCTCCGACTTCTCGACATTCCTCTCGATCGCCAAGGCGACTGGAATTTGCCCGGGTACTTCCGACAACACCGGACAGATCTGCTCCCGCAGCCGCGTCTGGGAGTTCGGCAAGAGCATACCGACACCACACCAGATGGATGCCTGTTCCCTCACCAAGAAGCACGGTCGCTGCACATTCTGCGGTGCCCCCGATCATCAACTTCCTTGGTGCCGCTTCTTCCGTACCCAAATTGGCACCTACGACATGGACGAAGACGATATGGTTCCACCACTCCATATCCTGGTCAACTGGAATCGCGCCCTCTTCCCTCGCAACGGCCTACAAATGTTCACCAATGCCATCACTTCAGGAGAACCGGTCCAGATTGATGTCGACACCTTCTTCCAAGACCCCAATCCGGAGCAGACACCCGCCGCCGCCGCAGC
Source organism: Mesorhabditis spiculigera (assembly GCA_958295435.1). Classification (NCBI taxonomy): domain Eukaryota; kingdom Metazoa; phylum Nematoda; class Chromadorea; order Rhabditida; family Rhabditidae; genus Mesorhabditis; species Mesorhabditis spiculigera. The sequence goes on from CATQJA010002573.1 coordinate 171,788, forward strand.
TCCGAGCAACATCCACGCCTTGGCCTTCGACCTCGCTCTCAAGTTCGCCACCAGCTCGTCTACCGGTCGGAAGCGTCCGAGCCAAGAAAACCTGCAAATCGAGCACAAGCGCCAGAAGGACGATCGTCCAAGCACTTCCTTCGCGACACCGAGCAAGGAGAAGGCCCCTCGTCCCACTCTGAAGGAACGTGACCACCCGAAGGATTCGCGCCGCCCAGACGACAAGAAGTTCTCGGCTGCTCGTTCGCGACACCGTTCCACGGATCGCAAGTAAGCCGTTCCCCTGCCTTACGACACTGCCTTACGACATTTCTTTTTTGTGTAAAGTCGGTCAGGAGGAATCCCCTTCTTTCCGATCTAGCACATGCGACACCTTTTTTTCTCTACTTGGGCGACAAGATGCGTGTTCGACTACCGTCAAGTCGACAACGGACGTGTTCAAGCTCAACATCGACACCAAGGCCAACATGAAGCGAGCCCACAAGCCCCTGCCGACTGCCCTACCTTGGTCAAGCGCGTCACAGCCGTCGTCGACAACCACCACCATCATCAAGCGCAAATCTTGACACCCTTGTATGTTTTTTTTTTTCCTTTTTCCTCCCCACCCCTAGTCTCCCCCACAGCACATCGGGTACGGGCCCAGTAGGGATGTGACTGTTCCCCCTTTTTTTATGGCCTTTGGCCTCCCTTTCCCCCTTTTTTTTCCTTACAGTCCCATCCTCACATCACTTGTCCCCTCACCCCACCCGCCCCCCGGACTTCTGGTGGCCCCCCGGAGGCTCCTGCCCGACTTGCGACACCACTCCACTTGGGAAGCGTCAGCACGCCCGCGTCGTCGCTTGCGGCGGCCGGGAGTGTCGAAACTTTCTCCTCCGATACCCCTTTTTTAGGAGTATCGGAGATGAGTTTCGAGACATCTTTGCTATCCCGTGGATGGGGGCGTGGGTCCCGCAGGGGCCGCCGATTTTCCTACCGTAGTCCAGAGCTCCCTCTGGGCGCGGGATATTCCTCCCCCGCGGGCTCTCTGGGATTTTCCCTTTGTCCCCAAAGGGAGAGTGCCGCCGCTCTTTGGTGTCGCGTCACTATCGGGCGTAAAGCCTTCTAGCGACACACTGGCTACCGCTCCCCGAGACGGCTAAGCTAGTGTAGACAGCTCACCCTTATCCCTGACTTCCGGTGATCTCTTCCTAGAGACATCCGGCCCTCCCCGCGACACCTTGTTCTATTTCTCCCCTGGGCGCCTGCTGGCCCGCGACACCCATTTTCCCTATTTCCTTACCGACACTTATACTCTAATAAACCTTTTGTCTATCTCAAACGTGTTCGGTACATTGGATCTTATTCGTGACTCGCTGGGCATTTACACAAGGCCTAAATATTCTCGAGTCTCCACTGACTCCGATGATCCGAGGGTAGGAGTGATCGAGGGTCGCTAGTATTATGGTGGCAACTCCTGAGAGGGCAGGATGAGCATAATACTTTCGACACCACCCCTTTAAAACTAAAATTCGGAGTTTTGCGAGTGTAATCCGTCTTTCTGACTATCAGTTAGCGCCGGAATTTATCGACAAATCCACAGCGTAATCGGATGCAGGGTTGTTCACGGACGGGCTCGGACGGACGCGGGCCCGGACCCGTCCGCGTCCGAATAATTTGCTCCTGGAGAGCGGACGGGCTCGGACGGGTCCGGGACGGGCCGGACGGGCTGCGGACGCCGGAAATAGCCGAGCCCGCAATGCAAAGCGCGGGCAGCCAAAAATTGCATGATAATTGATGAAATGACCGTTTTTCGCCGCTTTCCTAAGTAAAGCAGCTATGTAAATTAACAATCGATCGAAGACGAATAATTTGCTTGCAATTATTTTGCATGTGCTTCCGGTCATTTGCATTGCGGACGCGCGGACGCCCCAGCCTGCATTGCGTCCGTCCGGCCCGTCGGGGACCCGTCCCAGCCCGTCCGCATTTTTTTATGCAAATTGCGCGGACGGGACGGGTCCGCGTCCCGGGCCGGACGGACGCGGACCGGACCCAAAATGAACAACCCTGATCGGATGGGAAAATTCGAGTCTGTCACGAGCCCTTTAAAAAACAAATTTTCGCACAGCTTCCAATTTTATCGATTTTTTCACACTCATTTAGCAGGTAAATTCCATAATTACACCGTGTAATCGGATTGGGAAATCTCTGTCACCACCCCTTCAAAAGAAAATTGCGATTTAAACCGGAGGTTTTCCAGCGCTCGGTGAGTACCGTACTTCAGTGTAAACGTACTCGCTGACATGTTTCTGCTTGACGAGACTGTGAAAGAGTTGTGGATCGTACACAGCCAAATGCGGCTCCTTTCTCTGCACATCTGATGATCCCAATATCCATCCATCAACTGTCACCAGAACAACGCGTTTCTGAAAAAATAGCATTGAATTTGGTCACGTAATAGACTGAATTTGCGTGATTTTTATGCCGTAAGCGATCGTAATCGAAAAGATAGCGTAATCAGTTATTTCATGGCGTAATTGCTTATAAACGTAATTTTATCGATTAATCGATTAGTGGGCGGTTTTTTTCTGCTGTTCAGCGAATTTAAGCTAATTTTAGAGCAGTGCAAAAGTATATATTTCGGATTCATAAAAAAGCGTACCTTTTAAAGTCCTTCCATAATTTTGCATTCGCGGCGGTCCAATTGGCGAATATTTTCTCGACAAAATCCCTCCTCCACACCACTCCCGCTGTCCCGATCCGATTACCGTATCTAAATCGAATTTTTTAAGGGTTTTTTGGGTTTTCTGACTTGTCGGCGAAGCTCTTGGTGACCATTAGATCCGTTCCAAGCAGTGAGAATTCCAGCTCGGTCGAATTCTTCTTGGTGTAGCCCTGTTTGTCCAGTCTTTTCGTCACCACTTTCATCGTTTCGATTGCGCTGAAATTGTGCGATGAATTTTGCTAGTTTTTGCGCTTTTTCAGCGTCAAAAAACCGATTTTTCGAGCAAAAAAGGTATTTTTAAGTCCTGCTAAATTGATAACTGTCTAGCGTATCCAAGAGTATCCTTGCGTACTCTTCCGCGTGCTACCGTAATGAAACGTATCCTCTCGTACCCTAGTACCCACTTCTCCGATCCGTCAAGCCTATCCTAGCGTACTGAAACGTATCCTAGCGTATCCTCGCGTACTCTACCGTAAAATTCTCAAGGCACCTCCGTACTTCACCGTAGGCAAACGTATCCTAACGCAGTGAACCGGACTTGGTGTAACCAGCCTAGCGTACCTGCCCGTACTTTGGTGCATCCTACTGTATCCCACCGCGTCCTACCGTGTCTTTGCGTACTCACCATTGTGGATAATATGACGTGGCCCTCGCTCTCGTGTGTGCAAATGAAACGACAAAGTATCGTGACGGAATTGTGGATGGGAATGGCACCTCGGGGCATGAGACATTTCCCAGTGATTCCGGCCACGAATCGATCCTAAAAATCCGGGTTTTCGTGATTACTGGAAGAGTTTGATGGCCCGAACGTTGTACAAACTACAAACTGACAGCCAAATTACACTTTGCGCTACGAACTACAGCCCTGAAGTGTTCGGTATTTTTTCGGAATTCGAGAATTCTATTCGCAAGTGTGTTTTCGGGGGCTTTTTTATGTGTAAAAAGACGCACCAGGGAGCCAGTAGATCCAACATTGCCCTTACAGTATCCCGCTGAGGGTCGTCACCACATTTTGGATGTGACAGAATATGACCGGGGCGCTCTTTCGGCGCGATCGCGTCGAGGGACCACTGGCACAACTCGCTGAAAATCAAACAATCGTTGGAATTTGCTAAATATTGAGATTTTTAACAAATAATTGAGTGTTCTCTGTCAACTAGATGTCAGTTAATAAAAATAAAAAGTTAATAAACTTATGGTACGGTTATTTTTGTCTAAAAGTTGAATTTAGCTTACCAAAACGGCCCGGAAACGTTTTAACCCAAAAATCTCCTCCTTGATCAAAATTTTTACTTGTGTAAATGTCCTAATTTTGTTGGGCTTGTAAAGGGGAACATTTTGGTATACTTTTCAGCTTTCTAGGTTAGAGAATAGTCGAGATATCAGCCATCTACTATTCGAACTTTGGATGCGGTGTTTTGGCGCTTAAATCCAAATGTTTAGCCTTGTAAATTTGATATTCGTGTTCCCCTGCTTGAGACGAACATTTTGATATACTTTACAGCTTTCTAAGTGAAAAGACGGCAAGGATATGGCCTATTCCCTGTTGGCCCTTGGAGTCCCTGCCCCTGTTCCCTGCCCCTTCCCGACTGGCCCCCCCACCTGGCCCACCCCTCCGACATATCCCTGCCCCCTCTCCCCCTTGGATGTCTTTCTTTTCCGATACCCGGGCCTCCACTGAGACCTTTTAGGGTTAACAATTTTTGGAGGGCTCCCCGTATAATCGGTCGTTTCGGCGCCGGTTGGGGAGCCAAAAAAGATATGAACTACACTTTTTAAATGGTTTTTAAAAAGTTTAGTTTATTTTTATGCAGTTCTACGCTTATTTATAGTAATTCGCTAGTTTTTATTCCCAGGTTTGGCACTCATCGATTCGTGGCTTTGGATTAAATTAAGTTCTTTATTTGATAGTAATGTAAATATTGTTTTATTTTTTTAATGCTAAGCAAGAAATCGTGTTGAAGTTTTAATTATTTTTAACTTCCCAATTTCAAATTTAATTTTAGTTTAGCAACTCTTATAAAATCTTTTATTTGTTTTTTACAAATTTTTAGCAATTGAAGCAATGTTTCTGGTTTTTTGGCCTTATTTAATTACTTAGAATTGATCGTAATTAGAAAGTTCATATCGCTTAATTGAGGGTATTTTAGAACCTTTTTAGGACAACAATTTAACAAAATTGGCTTTAAAATTACTTAAAAGTGTATTGCTGCTTTTTAAAGTTATTTTTAATATTTTAATCGCTAAATTCATACTTTAAAAATGGAAATGTTGTACCGATTAGTGATGATAGTGGAGACCATATTGTGTTCAAGCGTTGGCTGATCGAATTCTTTTCCTTCTTCATTCTCATCTGTCGGGGATACGGTAATGGATTGGCGCTCGTGATGATTCACGATTATTAGCCTGAAAATTACCATAGGATACTAAAATTATATTTTTTTCGACCTGTTTAATTAATTTTGTATTTTTAAATGTTTATTTGTTGAAAACCTAGGCAATTTATGCAAGCAATTTAGGAAACTTAAATTTTCAAGCTAGTTTTTTCAATGTTTTTGTTGCTAAAGAGCAAACAAAATTTCGAAACTATTTTTACAAGACTAAAAATTCAATAAAGAAATTTAATAGCAAATTTTTCGCTGAACCCGGGTATTTTTAATGAATTAAAAATTGAGTTTTTTAAACTCACGTAAAGGGAGATCCCTTGATTTCGGCACAGTAGTACTCGACGAGACCCTGCAAAAAAAAGGGGTATTAATTCTTAAATTAAAATATTAAGGGCAAGTTTTAGAAACTACTTACGTCTTGTATCGGCTTCTCATCGCATTTCTGGTCGATTATTCGGTTTCGAAGCTCTTCCGAAGCTACAGTACGCTCTTCCAGGTCCAGCTAAACCATCGGATTTAAAATGTGAATTTTGTAAGGTTAAATTGAATCTTTTAAAAACACAAAAATTTGTAAATTAAAGTTTTATTTTTTATATATAAAATTAAAATTTCGTACATGTATTTTTGTAAACTTGCAGCCAGACTATCGATTCCGACTTACCATATCCACAGTAGAGATGCTGTCGATGAGACCGACCAGCCGAAAAACTCTCTCATCACTCAGCCCATATTGCACTTTCAGGCCTGCACCCGCTTTTGACTGAAATATCGATGGTGTCGATAGGCATCTACTGTAGTCAGCTTAATCAAAAAAAGAAAAATATTTTTAAGGACCGCAGAAGCCAGATTCCACGGCGAAAAATGACTTCTACGGCCCTTTAATCCAGTTTTCAAGCGACGCTTGGGAATTTCGGTAGTCAGACAAACCCAATATTCTGAATGCGTCTTTATTTCAATCGAGATCTCAAAAATCCGATTTTAAAGGGCCGTAGAAGCCAGAATCCACAGCGAAAGTTCACTTCCACGGTCCTTAAATTCCGTTTTCAATCAAGGCTTCGAAAGACTGGTAGTTAGCTAGTGGAAAGATCCCGAAAGAGGCCGAGGCTTCAAGAAATATCCCGAAAAGTCCGATTTTAAAGGACGTTAGAAGCCACAGAAAACGGTCACTTCCACGGTCCTTTAATGGCATTAGTACGGTAAGTATCATAGAAATAGACAAACCTTGACAGATGCGGCATCATAGCAAGCACTACGACGCACCGCGTGCACTTCCGTTTTCTGCAAATCGTTAGAAATGGCGGGGTGTAAGCAGGTGTCGAGCGGAATTTGGCTGGATATGGCCGCGTAAGTAGGTGTAGAGTGGAATTGCGGGGTTAATAGCCCGAAAATCCCGTAAACTGACACCCAAAGCACCCAATTACATTCCAAAACAAGCCGTCTATAGTATTGTACCGGAATGAGGAGTTGTGGATGGTAGATGAGAATGCCATTGTTGTCAACGACAAAAGCGTACAACTGCTCTCCGGTTGGCAGTTTGGAAGTGATTTCCTGTAATGAGGAATCGGTGTAGGTGTCAGAAAAGCGAAAATTACAAAGTACAATAGAAAATTGAAAAGCGAAAATTTTGAAGTTAAAAAAGCGAAATATCAGGTTACCGAATTTTCAAAAATCGATTTCTTCCGAAGCTAACATAATATTTTTTTTTAAGGGCCTGGGGATACTGAACCGGCATGTATACTCCAAAATTAAGTCTAAAAATTGGAGCTAAACTGGCTTTTTGAGAAAATTTGGACAAAATTGAATTTCTGATTTTGCACATTTTTCAAAAACTTATTTTCCCCGAAAATAACAGAATTTTGTTTTTGTGTTCCTGGAAAATCCCAACTGGCAGACAAGCTACAAATTGAACTAAAAGGGAACATTTTAAACTTCAGAAAACATTTTAACATATAAAATTTCAAACTCTAGTTTGGAACTTTTAAAAATCATTTTTATGAAACCAACCGAAATATGAATGTCAATGGCCGCAATTCCAGCCATCGTATGTCCCCTCCAAATATCAGCCGGTCCTGCGGCGATTGGAGACGAGACAGAGATCACGGGGCCGATCCCCTGCGCATCCTGGTACAGCGACGACCTGAAAACAATTTTATGGAATTTTCGGGTCTCAATCAGGCAAAAAACCCTGGTCCACCTCAAACTGACTCGAGAACTACATTTCCCGCAAAACCAAAAAGTTTGACGCGGCCGGGAATCGAACCCGGACCTTCAGATTGGAAGACAAGCGCACTATCTACTAGACCACCGCAACCAACGCCGCGGATTGAGAAAAACTATATAATATTCAAATTTTTAGTAGTTTTGCTAAGGATATCGCTAAATCTAGCTGGCACTATCCCTTTAAAAACTAAAATAAAGATACGCACCATGTAACCGTGGGCTTCAGTTTTTGCTGTTGCATCCGTCGGCCCTTTTGCCGTGATAAATGGTCGAGATGGGCACGGCCCTGCGCTTTCACATCTGAGATCGAGTCCACCTGAATATTAGAGGGTTTATGCAAATTTTGGCTCTAAAAATTGAATAAAAATCGATTTTCCGACCAACAGCCCCATTTTAATCAACATTTGAATTTTTTTGGTGTTTTTAATTATTTAATTGAAAAAACTGCAAACTGGTGGACAACTAGCAGAATTCTTGGTGGAAATCCGACCCACCACGGCAGAAGACGCATTTGTGAGGCAGGCAAGACGATGGAGAGACTCGAGTGGCCCAGTACCGAACCCGACTGCATAGCCGTAGATTCGGACCTGTAAAGGGGAAAGTTGTGTACTGGAAGGTTCAGGAGATAATTTTTAGCTTTACTGGATGATAGTTAAGCTATTCAGAGTATATATAAATTTCTAATGTCCGTGCGCCCGTCCGTCCGCCCGCCCGCCCGTCCGACCGGATCGCTGCGGGACCCCAGGACCGGTTCGGACGGGTCCGGGAGCCCGGGGCGTTTCGGGATTTCGGGATTTCGGTGCACAGGGAAAGTCCGCCAGATTTTGGCCAGCTTTTGGCCAGATTTTCGCCTGAAGGCGGCCATGTCACCTGGCGAAAACCTGGCGGCCATCGGGCCAGACCTGGCCGCCAGGTTCCCGCCCGATGGCCGCCAGCCCGCCCGGTTTTCGCCACCTGGCCGCCAGAATTTCGCCAGGGGTTTTTAGTACACTGTCGTACCGCTTTTGGCCAGAAGCTGGCGGCGGTGGCCGCCAGGTTTCCGCCCGATTTCCGCCAGTTCACGGGGTGGGGACGGGCATGGCCTAGTGGTCTAAGGCGGCGGTCGGAGTGACAGGCGCGGGGTCCTGGTTCGATTCCTCCCCTCGCATAAACACGCGACACCGTTTTGCTTTTTTTGCACAAGTTTCTGAAAGGCACCGATAACAAATCTTTAGCGAATTCCAGGTAGAAAATTAAACAGATGGGGGCGGCCCGGAGGCCGAATCAGAAAATAATCTTGATTTTTGCTTCAAAACGTTTCAAGTCCTTATTTTTCCCGGCGATCGCCCAAATTCTTTGACTAAAATGTTCCCTATAGTCTTCTCTATCGATCGCCAGGCGGAACATTTCTAATTTTTTTTCGAAAAAAAGTTATAGCCTTTAGAAAGCTTTTTCCCATACATTTTGGGGACCAAAAGGGGGCGTGGCCTAGCCCAGTCCCTCCCGTTCCCCCGTGCGCGCTCCAAGTAAGGCCTAAGACGCCGTGAGTTGTGGATAGTACTATTGCGTTGCTCTGGGGACTTTGGCGTTTTTTCGGGCCTGAGTCAATGTTTTCGTTGTCATCAAAGCTAAATTTATCTATTTTTATGAAACTTTTTATAAACGCTTGTAAATTGATTTCTGCTTTACTTTTACTGCGAGTTTTAGCTATTTAGATGGAAAACAGACGCCACGTCGTTGACTAATCACCAAAGTCTGTTCTCTCAGGTATTGTATTTACTTTAGGATTGTTATATTTTAGATAGATACAAATAAAAAGACAATTATTGTGACGGAAACAGCATCGGAAGATGGCATTTCGGTTAGTAAGCAATTGCTATTGGTTTCTTTGATAAAGTTTTAGTTTTGTTTTAGTTTTAGTTTTGGTTTCTATTTTATGGAACCGTGAGTTTTTATTTTAATGCATTGCATCCTGGGTAAGTCTATAATTAAGGTTCAATCATCAATAGGTTATTTGGCTGCAACAGAAGGAGCTGCTCAAAGACTCTGATACTTTGCTGCTCACACGCCGGTGAAAAAAGTAAGTCATGTCCGGTAGGTCCATAACTATAATCCTTGTTTTTTGTTTCTACAACTTCGGATGCTGTCTACGCAATGGACATCGGTCACTGATGAAAGTAAGTATGTGTATGAAGTAAAACGAGAGCCGTTTCCATAGAAAAAGTAGAGCTAAATATAAAAACGACGAATTAAAATAAAAACGCCATATTTCAGGCAGGCACACCTCCAGCGCATCCCCGACATGAAGCAGGCTGCTTCTAAATGGCTGTAATGCATAGTAGCGGCACTAGCATTAATAATAATCGATATTAGAAGGAGCATTACCTGGCCCGGGAACCCCCGTTCTGCCAGCTTTTCGCCATGTGGCCGCCGGACTTTCGCCTACTGGCCGCCACCTGGCCGCCACGTGGCGGCCCGATGGCGGCCATGTGGCGGCCAGGTGGCGGCCACCCGGCGGCCCGATGGCGGCCACGTGGCGGCCACATGGCGGCCAGGTGGCGGCCACGTGGCGGCCATGTGGCGGCCACGTGGCGGCCATGTGGCGGCCATCAGGCGGGAAGCTGGCGGCCACGTGGCCAAAACCTGGCGGACTTCTCCCTGTGTGTATGGGATGTTGATTTATTACCCCCCGGGAGGGCCAGCGCTGAACCCCCGCGGAGCGGGGGGTCAGCGCTGGTAGAACCATAAAAACGTGTGTAAAAAGCGTTATTACGAAAGGGGCGGCGTTTTTTCTACTTTCTGGCTGTTAGGAAAGCCAAAAATAGTTTTTTAAACATCAACAGTTCATGAATTACTTTTTACAGCTTTGATGGCTGCCAGTTAAGCTTTATCATTAAAATACAAGTATTTTCTACGCCGTAGATTCGAAATCAGCGTTTTTTTCGTGGTTTTCTGGCTCCCAGTTAGGACAAAACGGGAAATAACTCGTACAAATTAATTTACGCACTATGGAAGACAGATAACTATTTGAAAAGCATAAATGCCTGCCAGAAAACCGAAAACCAGCAAAAAAATCGTCGGAAACGTACAGGTTCCCCTTTGAAATTGTGGACTTGTTCGTCGACGACCCGTTCCGGAAATTCGTCAATTCCATCGGTGAAAAACATGGCCAGCTTGTGGCCGCCGGAACGCGTAGAAATTGGCGATTCAGTCCGAATGTACTGAAAACAAAATCATCGTTACTTTTAATGCTAAAGTAAGCTTTTTTAGACGCATTTTCAGGCTAAATTTCCCGAAAAATCAGTACAATACCTCTCTCAATTTTTCGAGCGTAAAATTGAGCGGAGGACCGAGATTTGCCTGTTCTTTCTCCTCAATCGTCGCCAGCGTCTCGTAGAAAATCTGAAAATACCGACATTTTTTTGAAAAATACGTTTTTTTTTCGAAATTTAGCCGAATTTTTCGATTTTCTGGCCGCCAGTTTGCGAATAAAAACGATCAAAAATAAAAACCGCCATATTTCTGTTTAGAAATTTCATTTTAATGTTTTCTGGATGTCAATTTGGCCATTGAAATGTATAAAATTATTGTTACCTTTTTATTCGCTGTGGTGGCCGGGAGAAAACTGATATTTGAGCAGGGGAGAATCGGGCGGAATGAGTCTTGAAATGAGACCTGAATTTAATCGATTAATTTCGACTGTAAAACGCAAAACTTACCCCATAAAAATAGTCATTTGGTGTGAGGGTAGACATTATATACATTATTGTCACTTTGGCCAGATGCATTGTCGGGCCTTTCATCGAGCCAGAACTAAAAATTCAGATTTTATTGATGGTTTTTAAGGTTTATTTTTGCTAAATGGCTGGCAGAATATTGATTTTTGCTTAAATTAGCTTTACAAAATTTCAAAAATAATAATTTTATAAGAAAAAATGACATTTTTGGGCAAGCTGGCAATCATTAAACTTATCCTACTATATATAAAAAATAGTTTCTGTGTGTGTGTGTGTGTGTGTACATTTGCATGCAACTTCCGTCAGCGTGTTCCAGTAGTATCTCAAAAGGGGAAGTTTTTTAACATACGTAAGATACGTCATTAGGTGCGTAATGCCTCCGAGATGACTGCACACAGATAAGATTTTGCAAATTATGCTATTTTCGACATTAAAATTAGGTTTTTGTTGAGAAAAACGGACGCCCTCTTTGTTAGGAAAAACTTAGCACGCATCGGAAGTGGCGATTGCCTATATAATGGAAATGACAGAGCGTTTTTCATTATTGCTAATGACAATCGGGCGAAATGTGCAAAGTTCAGAATTTCATGGGCTTAGACGGGGCCAGGGTTGAAAAGTCGCGAAGCGGCTTTTCAACCCTGGTTACTAACAAAATTAAACCCTCAAAACGAACTCATTCAAATTTTTCATCTTTCTGGCAGGCAGAAAATCTATTTTTACGAAGTCAAAATGCAGAGTATCGAAAATCAAAGATCTTTACAAGCAAAAATGACATTTTTGCCGATCTGCCAGCCATTAAACCTTTTTTAACCAAATTAAGTCGTAGGAACCTTTTAAAAAATTTAGAACCTACAAATCGATCAAAAAGACGACATCCTTGGGTATGGATTCAGCCTGGGTAAACCATGGACGGAAACGGGGGTCGAACAGATCGACAGTAATGGAGGGAGGGTCCAGAATCCATGGCCGGGCTGAAATAGCTGTTGATTTTTGCCTTCAATGGCCCTTGAAAATGCCGTGATTTGAACTTACACGGAAACATCCTCGTCAACCCGGTATACGTGCCGATATATTGATATCCAATATCCGGCCAATCGTTTCGATTCTCTTCGAATGTCTGGAAAACACAAAAAAATGCAATTATTTCAATTTTTATGGATATTTACTTCTTCAATTTTTGCAGTTTTTGTCCATTCGTAGTCCCTGATGACGGCACCGTCTGAAAATCGACAAAAAATTACGAAACATTTGTGAAAAAAGAAATCTGGCTTCTAAGCCAATCGATTACGCGAGGAAAATCGTAGTTTGCTACCCGAGTAGAATTTTTGGATTTCAGACTTTGGAATCACTTTACTGACTGTCAGAATAGCTAAATTTGCGCCGGTTTCCTTTTCTAATGCCAAAAAATCGATTTCACAATCGATGATGCTAGTTCGTTACCTATGTGGAATTTTTCGATTTGAAAGGTTGGAATCGCTTTTGCCGACTGTCAGAATAGCCGAATTATGGCCGATATCCTTTTCTAAACTTAAAAAAGTTGAGTTTACAATCAATTACGCAATTAAAATCATAAAACACCAACCGCAAACATAGCTCTCGACGTTGAGATGGACACCCGATCGATTATAATCGGTGAGTGGATTGTGGAAATGGACATCACGGATCTGCATGGCTGCCAGTTGACTTGCACATGTCGAATTTGGCTGAAAATTTGGGGTCAAGGGGCCCGAAAGGTGTGAATATTATAGATTTTTGGCTATGGACTCCAAATGGCGTTTGCCGCGCCGCGACACGCAACGCACACACGCCGCTAGGTCTTCATTAAAGGGCGTAATCGATTACGCAATGTATATGCGGGTATGGGCGTTGCGTGTCATACGCGCAGCAAAATAAGTGCAAAGTGCGGCGCCGCGACACGCGACGCGTACGCGCCGCTGGATCCTGATTTTACCGCGTAATCGATTACGCCACAATGAGGTGGGCGGAAAAATCCCAACCCAGAAATCTACATTTTTTCCTTGCCAACCCCTTTAAACAACGTTGATAACCCACATTGTCCTGTGTTCCGATATTGATGGGTGTTAGCAGGGGTTCTTTGTAGAATTGCAGCGTCGCATTCGCTGCTTTCACTATCCGCTGAAAAATGAAAATTTTTGTTTAGGCTGCGTTTTTCTAGTTTTTTTTGGGTCCAACTTGCCCTCCAGAAAATTGTGGAGCACGAGCCCTTTTCCCTAGTGAGATTTGGCTAATCTGCCGACCAGTAAGGCCGGAAATCGAAAAACTGGCCGGCCAGGGGGATTGAGGGCAAAGCTAGCTAATAGCCTAGTCAATATCGCCTAAATGGCAGTCAGAAAGGATAAATTTCGAGAGAAAAAGTTCCTAAAACGCCCAAACAACCGTATGCCTAAAAAAGGCTAAACTGTCGTGCAAATATCAGTCTTCAATTGTAATTTGTGCCCAAAAAAAACCAAAACACCAAATTAGCCCACCAGAAGCGCCGCCTTCCGGTCGGCAAATAGCTTGGTGAGTCGAGAAGTGGCCGAGATGAGCGACGATTCGGCAGATTCTGATCTGATGCGCAACCGGGGCTCCACCTCTTCCACACCCTGAAAAAATCGCATTTTACGCGCTGCACTTTAATGGCGTAATCGAATTTTCACCCGATTCCTGCGGTCTTTTTCTGACTTCAATGGTCCTTTAAAACCTGAAAATCGCACCAAAAACATCCAGTTTAGCGTGAAAACATTTACATGGCGTAACTGAATCGCCCAAACGGTCAATTTTTTGACAGTGTGACTTCAACGGTACTTTAAAACCAAAAAAAATCTAGAAAATTCGTGTAAAACATCCAATTCTTTCATCTATATTTACATTGCGTAACAAATTCGCTGAAACGTACTTTTTGCAAAACATTAGCATGGGAGTGATTGTTGAAATTGTCGACGATCAACTCGGCCAACGTGTTCAACGCCCTTTTCCCGCCGTCATTTGAGGAGACTGTCGACGAGAGAGTGGAGAGAATGTAGAGACACACAGAAATACAGACAATACGCGGCTTCATCGTCTGCTTCTTCTCCTTCGCATCGTCGGAAGTGCGGTGACGGCTGAAAAAAAGGAGACTAAAAGCCATGAATTCCAAAAGGCACATCATGACTGGAAAAAAGAAAGAATATCGAGCAGGAAAGAGGAGTGTAGCGGAATAGATTGTAAACTACAAAAAAGCAGAAAAACGAACCAGAAAACCGTACTTTAGGTAAAAAGGAAAAAACGTACGTGATACAACAAAAAACGGCCTGGGTACATAGGAATGTCGCGGAATTTCGAGTCGCGAGGGCAAAAGGGAAGAAAATGAGCTTCATCGGGCCCTTCGGCCATCATTTCCTACTTGAAGAGGGCGAGAGAGAGAGAGAGAGAGAGAGAGAGAGAGAGAGAGGGAGGGAGAGTGAGATCGAGAAGTGCCCTACGGGAAATTGCCAACGCCGCCTATTCTGACCCTTCTTGCCCCTAAATCTACCTCAAGCTTATGTTATCAAGCCTTTTCAGGAAAATTCTCTTGACTGACGGCCAGTTTGTCGAAATTCGAGCTTTTATCCAAATTTTAAAAGGCCGTTGAAGTCAAAATCGAGGCCCAAGCGACCTAAAATTCAGCCAGTAAACCAAAAATCATTAGAAAACTAATTTTTAATTTTTTTGGCAAGTTTTGAGCCGTAAAAAAAAATTTTAAGAAGCGACAATTTTCCAAAGGGCCTCTGCTAGCTGCCAGTCTTTTAAAACCGTCAAAAAAACGTGTAGAAATCACGAAAACCCGATAGAAAGTGGCGGGGAAAATCCAAAATCCTGAAAATTCCGCGAGAATACGCTTCACTGGCTGACAGCTTAGGGTTAGGTCATCAATCTGGACACCATTGAAGGTCGTTGGCATACGGAAAGATACGAAGAAGAAGAATGGGTAGGGTAGCTCAGCAGCTTAGAAGTTGTGAGTATTGGAAAGAATGGGAGGGAAGGGGAAGGGGTTGTGGCTTCAGAAGAACAAGAAGAAGCTGCTTCTAGCCTCGGCTTCTCTCTCTCTCTCTCTCTCTCTCTCTCTCTCTCTCTCTCTCTCTCTCTTTCTTCAGAAAGTCACGGCCATTTGGGCACAAAGGCCGGCTTCAAAAAGGACGGGGAGGGGGATCTCGGAATGCAATTGTGGAGTCGTAGAAAAGGGGGCAAGAGGAGGAGGAGAAGTCGGCATACGGACAGACGGACAAACGAACAGATATTAGCCTTTTCCTGGGGTTAGAATTGTTGCCTGGCACACAGATTGAAAGTTAGTCAAAAAAAATTGCTGGAGAGAGAGAGAGAGAGAGAGAGAGAGAGAGAGATAGACCTACAAACTGTCTGACCGGCAACTAAACTGACTAACTGACAAACATCCAGCCAAACCGACAAACGAACAGATCCCGGAATAAATCCGATTCCACCTCAATCCACCGGACACTGCTCTGATTCGTCCCCGGGGGACTCTTTACCCCGAGAACGATTTTTGGGCAGAGAATCCCGAAAAGAAAAGTTGTTTAAGGTGAAGCGACAGAAAAAAAACTAAATAATATCCAGTTTGACCCAGAAGCTACTTCAGATGAAAGCATAAATCGTGGATTTTATGAGATTTTGCGATTTTAAGGTATGGAATTCATTAACTGGCTACCAGAAAAGAGTACAGACTTCCAAACGGTTGGGTGATTTTGAGAGGAACGAAAAATGCTTTAATTTTGGTCGGGATGGGCCATAAATTGCGGGACTGCACTCTATGATGTTCCAGGTAAAGTGCCCCCGAAAACTATAGAAGGGGAGAGAGAGAGAGAGAGAGAGAGAGAGAGAGAGAGAGAGAGAGAGAGAGAAGTGTGTGCAGTGAATAATTGAAGAGACACGTCGTTGTCCTCCTCCCCGTCCATCCGGGGGAGCAGAAGGGCAAGAAGAAGTGAGCAATAGAGGGGGAGTGAGTGCATTCAGAACAAATGGAGATGCATCGATGTGACGGGGGGGGACAATCTTCTTCTGCTTCTGCTGTTCGTCTGTCTGTCTGTCAATCTGTCAATCTCTCGGTACGCCAGTTAACCCAAAAACTATGCAAATTCAAATTTGGAACCGACTACGTGAGCTAAATCGGCGACTTTCCAGAATTTTTTTGGGCTTTTTCGGCTTACTGTCAGGCAGTACACCCAAAAATGGCTTCACTGATCAAAAAAGTCAGGAAAACCGATTACGTCAGGTAAATCAATTTTTTTTTCAAAAATCTTTAGCTTTTTCGGAGTTTCAAGTAAAGTAATAAACCCAATAAAATGTTTGGTAGTGGGAAAAATATCCAAGAAAATCAATTACGCGAGGTAAATCGGCGCTTTCCGAGCTTTTTTGGGCTCTCTGTTACCGGTCAGCGCAAAAATAGTTCAAATTTTCCAAGAAAATCTAGAATTGAGCTGACATCGTATCCGGCAAACCGATCACGCTAGTCAATTCTGTAGCGGAAAAAAGTTCTCTGGGGCTCAGCTTACTAGGCGCTTTTAAAGGGAGTGTGACAGCAAGATTTTTGACAAAAACAAACAAGATTAACACCGGAGTGGAGGCGCGTAGTTTTATGGGTCGAAAGGGCGGCCGAAGCGGAAGAGGGGGTGAAAAGCCTTTGTGGTCGCGGGGGTGAGGGCCCGTAAGTGGCCAAAATGGAAGGGATGGCTATGGTTGGAGAGTAGAGAAGAAGGGAAGAGATGGCAATGCCAAAACTCGTGCCCTCAGGGGGGGATGAAACGGCTTTTAGGGGCGAGGGGGAGGGGGAAAAGCCTTGTGTGGATATAGCGCGAGAAGCCTCTAGGGACCTTTTAACCCCTTCAATCTCTCTCTCTGTCTCTCACTCCGCTCTCTCTCGTTCTCTCTCTCTCTCTCTCTCTCTCTCTCTCTTTCTCTCTCTCTCTCTCTCTCTCGCTCTCTCTTTCTATCCATTCAATTTCGAGTGTGAACTCTATACAAAACAAACAATTGAAAGCGGGTCCCCCAGGTAAGCCCCCGCCATTATCAATTATTCTAGTGGCCACGCCCTCAGCCGAAATTCGACTCCAATTCCAACGATTAAAGGGAAATACCAGTGGTAGAAAAAATTAAGGATAGTTCGAAATGTTAACCTGCCGTGTATTGCACTACTTACAATCGATTTCGACGTGTAATTCCGCTGGCTTCTCTTCATGCTTACATGGGCGTAGAAATAAGTTAGAAACCATCTATGCGTGGCAGTTTGCCAAAAACAAACTTTAAAACTATTTCAAACATTTCAAAATGAGCATAAATAACGTTTCGGCAAGATAGAGAAGAGTCGGCTTTTCCTTCGGCTTCTCGTCGCATTCGCTGAAAATCGACAGCCCCCCGGTCGGCGCCTGATTTTGACAGCTCCCAACGAATCCGCGGGCAAATAGAGGATTTTTGGAAGAATTCAGGCCGAAACTGCCGCTATTTCTTGCCGACTTTCCCAAGGTCCAGTTTGCCCGCCAAAATACAGATACACAATTATGCCTGGAAAGTTTTTCGTCCTCAAAAATTAGCGATTTCGCCAAAATCTATTTTCACCGAAATGGTGAAGTTTGTAGTTTTGCGTAGTTGCGCATGGAATACAGGGTATTTTAACTAACTCGCCATCTCAAAACATATATTGTGTAGTCTGAAGCCAAAAACATAAAGTTTGTATTATGTAAATCAAAAAAAATACAAAAAAAATGGATTTTAAGGTAAAAAACTGTAGTTTGTAGCGTCAGGTAGATGACCGGTTGAACATGTCGGAGTTGATGATGTTGTCGAGATCCCTATCGACAATGAGCATCCTTCTCTTCTCAACTCTGGGGGCAATCCGTTTCCACACTTCCACAAATACATACGGGTATTCTGCCTGCAACAACGGGGGAATTGTGGCATTAGCGGGGGGGTAGCTAGCAGAGACAATAATAAATAGATACCTTTTGATCTTGAATATCAGCTGTAAATGCTTGATAGAGAATATTCAATTCTCCATCATCGATTATTTGATGGGGGAAATGAAGGAGAATAGCATGGCGGAATGACAGCACATTCACCGAGTAGTCTTGCTGAAACGAGTTCCAGGTTCTTAGCTTCATAGATTGAATGCCATTTTACATAAATTCACTACAAAATCGGTAATTGATCGTATTCGGTCATTCTAAACGTGAAAAGGCTTCGAAAAATCGGTTAATTTACAGCATTTTAGCTTTTTACGCTTTCAAAAACCCAAAATCCGAAGTTTTAACCTGTGAATGTTGTCTATAAAATATTGATTGGCTGCCAGTTGGCAGAAACTCACCAAAAAATTGAACCATTTACCTTATTTTAGCATTTTAAACCTTAAAACATTCAGAAAATGCGAATTTTTAGGTAAAAAAAGGTCTATTGATTAATTGGACCTACTTAAAAAATCTGCAAAATGGCCTTTTTTGGTCAGTTTATAGGGTGAAAAATACGTACTTGCTGCCAGTTTGCTGGAATCACCCAAAAAATTGATCAATTTACGCAATTTTAGAATGTTAAGCAATTTAAAACGTTAAAAACTGACCTCTTTCCGAATATCCCCGTCAGCAATGGCCTGACAAATACTGTGGAATGGTTGCTGTTTAGCCTCTTCCAAAGGACAGAATTGATCATATAATGGCCATTGTTCTCTGATCCATTCAGTTGTTGACACGCCGACTTCGAGCAGTTCACGAGGATCATGATCATCAGCTACAGCTGCTATATCTTCTCCATTCGCCAATAAATAGGGCAATTGGATGGCCAGCAGAATGAATGGATGCATTTTAGGGAGTGGGGAAGGGGAAGCGGAAGAAGAAGACGAGGGGAAGAGCTATCAGCATCTGCTCATCTACTGATAGACAGATGGCATAATTCACCCTTCAAAAGTGCGTCAAACAACTCTTATCAATTCAAAATATCGATAATTTGCCGAAATATCCTTCAAATTAAAATAAAATTTTTGTGTTTTTAGCACCTTGTGTCTTGGCCCCTCTTTTTCTACAGTAGTGTTCAGTATACCAAAATACTCACCAGAAGAAAATGAACATTTTGGTATACTTTACAGCCGTGTAGGCCAACGGGATGCCGAGAACGAATTTCATACCGTAATCGGATGTCTTGAGGCTTATCTGCGAGTTATGACCTTTCTATTAGTGTGTGAGAGAAAGGAACAGATGCGCCAGATGACCTCTCAGAAATTCTTTCCCTTTCCCGTATTTCCATAATTAGAATTATCACATCTCTTTCTATTTTCAAAGAAAATATATTATTACCGTTTTTTAATTACCGCTTTTTACATAAGTTTAAGCACTTTTCTATACTATAATTTTTTATATTCTCTTTCTAAATCCGGTTAAATTCCAGAAAAGATGAATCTTATGGATCTGCCATACGCCCTTCAATACCGTATCCTCGACGAATTACCCCTGAAAACTGTCCTCGAAATCCGACATCTCCACTCGACATTCGACAAATATTTCGAATTTCACAGCAACATCCAGCATTTTACTTCGCTCGCCATTTTTCGGCGAAAAAAGAAGGTATCGTTTATTTTCCTCGAAAAAAATACCATAGATTTTTTAGGCAAATACCGTATTTCCTCTTGTATAACTCCCCCCCCGCCCCCCAAGAGAGAAGAGGCCCTTCCCGCAGCCCATGCCCATCCCCCCCGTGGTGTAGTGGATTAGCGCCCGGTCTATCACGGGCATGGGCGTGGGTTCGGATCCTAGGCGAATTTAATTTTTTACTTTTTGGTAGTTCAGCGACAAAACTTATTTTTGGGCTCACCGTGAGCGGGATTTAGGCCTGACCCTCGCTCTAGCGCCGCAGGCCAAATCATGGAGAGAAAACCAGAGACCAGCGCCGCAGGCTCGTGATTCTAGCGCAAGGTTGGCTCTGGCGCCGCGGGCCAACGAATGGCTACTTTACTCAGATTTTTGCGCCGCAGGCGATAAAAGAAGCTGCTCTGCGAATTCATGGTTCCTGGACGGGGACCAGTGGAAAAGGGCCGCGAAGCGGTCTTTTTCCACTGATTAAATGAATGTAACCCCAGGGTTATGTTAGAGGAAATACGGTACTATAGAGTTTATAAAAATACGACAGATTTTTATAAAAATACCTAGCTCTTTTTTATAAAAAATGCTCCAGATTTTTTATAAAAATACTATTGATTTTTTCGAGTTAACTTCATAATTCTTTCAGTATTCAACCCATTTCCGACTGGACAGCCAGACCATCCCTCAACAACAATTCACACGATTTCGACGTTGGACGTCAAATTGGTGACGATTACTGTAAGTCTTTTTTGCTCTTTGGCATTATCGGGGGGGGGGCACTAATTTTTTATCTTAGGCTCTAATTTTTCAAATATAAGTTGTGGAATTTTCTTTGAACTGCTGTTTACTATTCCTAAAAGTGAAAACAATTACATACAATACAATTTTTACTAAAAAAATACAAAAATATAGATTTTTTTATCAAAAATGACCGATTTTGACCGAAACTTCGATAGAGAGTGAGAGAGAGAGAGAGAGTGAAAGAGAGCGAGAGAGAGAGAGAGAGAGAGAGAGAGAGAGTGAGTGAGTGAGCGGAAGCGAGAGAGAACACCTATCTATCGTTGTATTTTTCAGTAATGTCCGTCCAAGAGTGATTCACATAAACCAAGTATCTGGTCGTGAGGATAGTTGGCTGTCAGTGCCTCCTTCCTGTGAGAAAATGACGATTGGCTGGACTTGTGCTTCTGGCCCGCCACACAATATCAATACGAATCCATACCAATTACAATGTAAGAGGTACAATCCAGTGATCGATCTCACTGACGCGACAGGGCTCAAAGAGATCGTCATCAACAACGTCAAGACAGAGAAATTAATGTCGCAGACGAGCAAAGTAGGTTGATTACAGTCGTTCGATAGATAGATAGATAGGTGATCTGAAGACCCTTTCAAAAATAAAAATGAAAATTTTAGGTGATTCTGGAGCAACTTCGCGCTGGCACATCTACACGACAAATGGTGGATGGGATGATAGAAGTGCTGAATAGCGGAGAAAAGAGAAAAACAACATGGGAATATCGAGAGACAGCCGCCAGACACTACATCATCCATACCTATGTCACTTTCTTCATCACAAAACCCACGAATTAATGAATAATGAAATAAATTGTTATTGTTTTGCTTGCTTTTGTATTTTTCGGTTCTGGTCTGTTAGCGGGGGGGGCATTTTTAGCTGGGGTACGCACTTTCTGTTTTTCAATCTATTGATGAAGCAAGTTACCTTCGTATGCAACCCCAAAAAAAACGGAAAATCTTGCCAATGGCTTGTAAAATAATTGGTTTAAATAACATAACCGTTTTTAAAATTGTTGCAAAGTCGCAACTTCTAGGGCTTTCGAATGATGCGATGATGTTTTTATTGGGATACCCTGCACGTTACAGGATGTCCAAGAAAAAGAGGCCTTTTTAGCGGCCCGCAGCCATGGCCGATTTTTGCGATTAAGGTATCTATCGAAAGCTCTCGATGGGCTGAGTAGATATGTTCTCGACGATTTTTAAAAAAGCGCTAATTCTTCTTACATTTACTAAGCTTCTTGGGGAAAAGAGCCAAATTTTTGTTGCCTGTCTCCGAGCAAAGGGTTTAAAAAAAGAATCTCTGCAATTTTACACTTTTGCTGGCAACCTAAAGCAGGGGTTATTAAGGTCTTTGAGAAAACACAGCTCTTTGCTGTTATTTCAAACACTTGCCCTGCATCCACGCAGAACCATTTCTCTCTAGCATTAATGGCGGGCAGATAAAAAATTTACTTTTTATCATAATCAAGTTTTTGATCCTTATCTTAAAGAAGATAAATTTCTATTAATGAGTAAAGGGGAAACAGATGCTGACCATTGAAAGTCTTTATCTTCCCTCTATTTTCCATATTTCATTATCTCCAATTAATTATTCTTCTCCTCTTTTCCCTTTCCAATTTCCAAGTAATTATTCTTCTCTTCTTTATTCTGGTATTTCCTTACCAATCCCTTAATTCCAGGCGATGGATCTACCATTCGATGTTCAACACCGTATCCTCGACCGATTACCCCTGAAAACTGTCCTCGAACTTCGATCCCTCCACTCGACATTCAACAACTACTTCCGTTTTCATTGCAAAACATGGCGTTGTTTTTCGCTGGCCATTTATCAAGGAGATATCGAGGTATCGTAAATCATTTTTCATTTGTTGATTTAGTGAATTTTGTTATTTATTGCTATTTTTTTATTATTTATCACAGCCATTTTTCAGGCCACAACATTTCTCCAACTCGACTGCCGCCTAATCAACCATCAACAATTCGCGAAATGCCGTAATTTGATCGTAAAATTGTTGACTATAACCGTAAGTTTATTGAATACCACAGCCCAAAAGCTTAAAGGCTCCGAAATCTGGGGACAACCCCCCTTGCGTTGATTCCTGGCAAATAGCCAGATGCGGCCGCAACGCGACCGCGTCGTATGATATTTTGCCCCAGTTTGGATGTGAAAAAGCCTGATTTTAAAAATTCCGACGCTATTTCTGGAATCCTCTCCGAATTTTGGTCATTCCAGACTTTTTAATTATGAAAATTGATGAGAGAATCACCGAGATCGAGAGATCGAGGGCCTTACAAGGCATTACGACATGTAATCGCCGCCCACACAAAAAGCCCCTTCCCCCCCGAGCATTTTTCGACCAAAAAAAATCGATTTGGATTCAGACTATTTTCGTTATTATTAAAAGTTTTTAGACAATTTTTCCAGATAAAATATAGGTAATAAAAACACTATTAAAACAATTTTTCTTAAGTTAACAGGCATTTCAAGACTTATACAAAAAAGACTTCGGCTCCCTCCCCCCGATAATGCAAAAGAACCGTAACAAAGTACAGTAATGAAATGCAAGTGGCCTGTGCGGAGCGTATCGTAATCTCTTCCCGCCAAGATTTACAAAAAAACTCGATTTTAGACGTCTACGACAGTTCACGTGGGAGAATTGGGACTTCTCGCCAAGGCCGGGCAATTACGCGCAACAATAGTACAAGTATCATCGGCAATGATTGATGAGAAAACGAGGGAAATGATCAGGTGAGAGAGAGAGAGAGAGAGAGAGAGAGAGAGAGAGACAGAATGAGAGCGAGTGTGAGTGAGAGAGGGGATGAGAGCGAGAAAGATAGAGAGTGATAGAGAGCGAAAGAGTGAGTGAGAGAGTGTGGGAGTGAGAGAGAATGAGAGATAGGGCGTAGGAGAGTGAGTGATATACAGACAGAGAGAGAGAGAGAGAGAGAGAGAGAGAGAGAGAGAGAGAGAGAGAGAGAGAGTAAAAGAGAATTTTTTAAAAATCACTAAAAAAACATCAAAACCAAAATTTTTTTTTCTAGCGATTCCGGTTGGCCTAGCAATCACGTATAAAGTGTTTTTATATTGTTTTTAGCACGTTTCACTATATTTGAAATAAAAACACTTTCAAAAAAAGTTATAAAAGTATTTAAAAAGTCGAAAACTTGGTAATTTTTGGTCGAAAAAAATCAATTTTTCGATCCAAACTGAGATTTTTCATTGAAAATTGGCAATAATTAATTAATAACTGCTGATTTTCAGGAATGTCCACCCGAAGGTGATCCATCTGGCACAAGTCCCTGGCCTCACAAATAGTTGGCTATCGGTCCCTCCATCATGCGAAAAGCTTACTATTACATATTGGGGAATTTGGGGGCTCCCCAACGATCTCGATCGGTGGTCTGGGTCGTGTTACAATCCGGTGGTTGATTTGACCGAAGCTGGCCAACTGAAAGACATCATCATCAACGACGTCAACGCAGAGAAACTGACTTCGGAGGCGACCAAAGTACGTTGATTACTGGGTCTTCTTTCTACGCGTCAAATTTTTCGAATCTAACTAGAGGAAGCGTTTCTAAACTCTTTTTTTCTATTCTAAACCCCATAAACTTTACAAAATTTGAAGAAAACCCCAGAAATATGGATTGTTCCACGAAAATAACCAGTTTTTAAAAGTTTCATCTAAAATTTTTCTAAACTATTTTTTATTGTTGTCCACTTAGCATATAGTTAAATTTTCAAAAAACGCTAATAAAACGCTTAATATTACGCTTTTAGACATTTCTGAATTTATAGGAGAAGCTGCCCCCCCCCCGATAATGCAAAAGGCCCGAAAATAGTAGCAAAACATGTTTTGGGGGACAAACGCCACTTTTCTGACGCTTGGGAATTACATGTCGTAACGCCTCACTTGAGAATCGAATTCATCGATGCTATCGCCGATTCGGGGGTCAATTTTGGTCACCAAAACCTTAAAAAATGGGTTAAATGGTACCCAAAAATTCCAGAAATAGTGCTAGAATTTGGAAATTCACGTCCGAACCGTCAGGCCAAACCCCGTCGCCAAAGGACGATTTGAAAGCCCCCCCTTAAAAAAGTAAATATTAAATTTAGGCGATACTCGAGAAACTGCGCGCCGGGACATCGACACGGCAGATGGTGGATGGGATGGTATTCGAGATGAATAATCGAGCCAGAACGCGACCATTCAAATGGCAATATCGAGAGACAGCCGAGAGACACTATATTATCCATGATAATGTCACTTTCTTTATCAAGAAAATGACCGACTGCCAGTAATAAATAAATGATTTTCCCCAGCAACTATGTAAAAATGTAATTTTTGGTCGAAAACTCGCCAAAATTTGGATTTTTTAATTTTCTACGAATTTGAAAGTTTTGCTACTTGAACTATAGCCAAAAAGGTGCTAGAAATCATTCGTTTATTATCGGCGTCCAGAAGCGATTTGTTCCGTAGCAATCCAACTTACGACATGCGTAAAGAGGCTGTTGTCGTAGCCTTCCAAGAATTTCCAAAATCACTGAAAGACTTTCCTAAAATTCACAACGCTATTTTTATTTCAGAAAATCGAACAAAAATCTAGACGAACAACCTTAATTCATTTACCACAACACGAATCTAATAACAAAAATATTTTATAAACCAAACAGAACAATCTTCTAATTTCTAAACCAATCTTATAAAAATACATCCTAAACCAAACAAAATGCATGTTTAATAACAATAATTCCACTGCAGCCTTCCCCTCCACCGGTACATTTCGTCCTCGGATGGGGGCTTGAACTCGTCGACATCTGGCAGGACATCCCTCGTCTCGAAGGCTTTTGTGAATTGGTAGGCGTGACGGAGGGTGATATCCACCTAAAATCAAAAATATATTTTAATCATTTAATTGATTTTTTATTTTATGATTTTACTAAAAAATGGCCGGTAATTTTAGTTTGAAAACCTGAATTTTGTTTTATTAATTTAATTAACGATTAATTTAGATATATTTTCTTCAAATATTATTGTAGTTAAAATTTAATTTTATTCCTATAAAATTATGATTCCATTAATTAACTTAATTGAATGAAATTCGAAAGAAAAAAAGATTTTTGATTTTTCTCTTTTTAAATTTTTCTAAAATTTATTTATTCTTTATTACCACTACTATATTTACTTTGCATTACAATTAAGCAACAAATATCCTTCAAATAGCATTGTAATTATTTGAAAACCAGTGGAAAAAGACCGCTTCGCGGCCCTTTTCCACTGGCCCCGTCTAGGAACCATATATTCCCCTTCCGCTTTTCAAAGCCTGCGGCGCAGGAGCCTGTCTCTAGGAACCATTCTCTGGCCTGCGGCGCTAGCTACTGGTTTTTCTCCAGCATTTGGTCTGCGGCGCTAGAGCCCGGGCCAAGGACCTTTTCTTTGGCCTGCGGCGCTAGAGCGAGGGACTGGCCGAAATTTCGGATACCGAGAGCATCGAAATATGTTTTGTTGTTGAACTATCAAAAAGCAAAAACGTACATTCGCCGAGGATCCGAACTCTCGACTATGCACACGGTAGAGCCGGCGCCAAGCCACTATACCAAAGCGGGCATGGGGACGGGTGGCGGGAAAGGCCCCTTCTGTCCTGGGGGTGGGGTTCAACCCGGCAGGCAGGCTTTCTGGTAACTTTACAAAAATCGCTGTTTTAGGCTGAATGCGCCAAAAATTTGCAAAGATAATAAGATGCGCGTGATCCCCACTATCGAATACATAACTGGTCCAAATTACAGACCGAAATTCCATATGGGCATTGAGTTATGCCCCGAACACCACGGCTCGTCGCCCAGTTTGCTAAGGATTTTCACCATTTTGTGTCTAAAATCGTTAAATCAAGAAATTTCGAAAAACTAAAAAATGCGTGTCTGGCAAATGTGTTTCTCCACCTCCATGCCAAAAATCAGCCGGGAATTCGGCCTGACGGCCGAGAAATCGGCTGCACAGAAAACAGACATACTTTTCTCGCTTATAGGATAGAAGAAATTCGACATAATTAATGATAAATAATAAAAAGTCATTAAATAATTTTTATAATCGCTGTAAATGAAGTGCAAATAAAAATTGGAATAAAAATTAAGTTAAGTTTTTCGGGCTGAAATTCAAAATTTTAGGGTAATTTTCGAAGCTCTATCCGATGGCAGTTCCAAAACAACAGGAAAATCTTGAAAAATAACAATTTCCCGCTCCCCCCCGCTAAGTAACCTTTACCGATGCTCACCGGATATGGCTCATCCCAAGACTGCCCATCGCCAGTCGGATAGCGCGTCGTCCAAGGCGAATCCCGCTGCCCTTTGAGCGCCAGATCTGCAAAAAATGCAAATTAATTGCCTGTAGATGAACTTCCAACCGAATCCGTCAGCAAGTCCAGTTCTGTGGCGCCCTCGTTGTACTTGTTGAACTTGATGCACTCCTCCCTTAGCTTCTCCTTTGCATCCTTGGCCAGTTCCGGGTTTTGTGAGGATAGACGCGAGGCGATGCTCTATAAAAAATTACTTAATTTATATTAAGTAAAATAATTAAAAATTAAATTAATTAATTAACTAAAATAATTATTATTAATTAAAATTAATTAAATAATTATAATTACAAATACTAATAAAAAATAAAAAATCCTAAGTAACTTCTAACCTACCATCAAACCGCGAATTTTCTGGAGGGCCTTCTCGTTTCGCTCAAAACTTCCCAGGCAGCGACCCCTAAAAATATAGTTGGACCTTGTGCATTATCGGGGGGGGGGCTGTTTTATTTCCAATTTTTCGAATTTAAATAGAGGAAGTCTTTCCAAACGTTTTTTAACAATTCCTAAGCGCAAAAACTTTACAAAATTAAAAACACAAAAAAATAACGATTTTTCGGCAAATTCTATAATTTTTTGATAGGATTTTTCATAAATTTAAGCAAAGAAAATTAGTAAATTTCACCAAAAGCACTATTAAATACCAGCGACAAAATGATGAGGAATTTCTGCGCTTGTTTCAGTGATTTAAAAATACAACAAACCGTCTGAAATTGTATTCGCATCGTATCAGATAGATGGACCGATCTCCGCTTGCGAAAAACATCAGCAACGCCTGGCCCTAAACGTAGATTTTTTGGCGTTAATAAGAGGAAACTGACATCACTAGCCCTGAGAATGAGAGGCATTCCATCGTATGTCTGATCCACCCATCCAACTTTAGATGAGATTAGGAATGGCAGAGCTTTGAAGACTAAACAAATTTTCATACAACCCCAACTTTCCTTACACGGCCGAAATTCAATCGAGTCTTTTGCGAAGAGGCGCAGGTCGGTGCACAGGTGAATTTTGTCGATTTCTTCCGTGCCGCTCAACCAGTTCTAAATGAAATAATTTATTGGTTCTTTCGCATTATCGGGGGGGGGCGAAATTTTTTGTATTAATCTAGAAATGCCTAGTAACTTAGTATTATCATACTGTTTCTAGTAAAATAAAACGAGATTTTAACTAGAAAAGCTAGCTAAAAACTTGGAAAAATCTTAAAAGGCGAAAATTTGATCGAAAAGCGCTAATTTCTGTATTTTTCCATAAAATTTCATAAAGTTTTTTACGGTTAGGGATAGTACAAAATAGTTTAAAAACACCAGCTGTTTGTATTTAACTATTTTGTGCCTAGGAAAAAATTATTCCCCCCCCCCGATAACGCGAAAGAACCCGTTGATTTTTCCGAACCCAAACGCACCCGAATCTTGCGCGACAGAAAGTCGAAGATTGGCTGCTGGCCGAGCTTTGTTGTATATCTGCGGTCGGTGAGTCCCATCACGATATCTCTGGCACGCAGCGGGTACAACCAGCAAAGATCGCCCGAATAGCTATAGATGTGCAGCTTCTCCAGCGAGCACACCTGAAAATTGGCCACAATTTAGTTTGCTTTTGGTTCTGGGCTGTTAGCGGGGGGCACTTGATTTTTTAGTAGGATTTGATCGCTAGAAAATTAAAAAAAGCATTTTTTAATTTTGAAAATTCGAAAATTTTTGACCTTTTTTGGTCATTTTTCATACAGTTTTGACAAAAGGTAAAAAATTTCCAAAATTTTTATGATTTTTATATTGTTTTTATATCTAAAAACTATGTAAAATGCCATAAAAATGGTTTATACTTTGTTTTAGGGCCGTTAAGGACCACAGGGAAAATTGGTCCCCCCCCGCTAACAGTCCAGAACCAACACTCACCAGAGGATCCGATAAGAAGCCTCGGCCCAATTCTGGAACTGGGTAACCGTCGCTGTCTTCAAACAAATCGTTCGTGTAGAAGCTGGTGGGCCGGAAGTGATCTACGGAAAAGGTTTACCAATAGATGAGATCCATACCAATAAATTCCAGCAACTCGGGGACGTCAATTTGGGCTGTAGACACGCATATATGCGTCATCTTCATGTTCAACGACAACCAGAAGCGGTTCCCAAACCACCATAGCGGGTAGCGGACCTAGAACGCATTTTGGTACTGGACCGTTAGCGGGGGGTTAAAAGGGAAAACTAATTTCTGTTTTTCCGCCCATTGAAAATATCTACCGTTATTTTATAGTGTTTTTAGCAATTTTCGATTGGAAAAATTTGACCTATTTCGCTCCTTTCTATTTAGATTTTTGGTAAAAAAGTCCAAAATTTAAAATTTTGTAAATTTAAAAATTTTTCTGAGTTTTTTATATCTCAAAACCATGTAAAATGCTTTAAAATGGTGCTTAATTTTTCTATATTTTCTATAGGGCCGTACAGGAGCACTGGGAAAATTGGGTTCCCCCGGCAAAAGGCAGCATTTTTACCCAAAAACCAAACGAACCTCTTGAACGGTGGAATTGGCGAGAAACATTCGGAGGAATATTGTTACGTCGGTGTAGGTTAGCTTGTGGATGCCGTAGAGGCGCTCAATCACCACGGCTGGCCGGGGAAGCTTGAACGGCAGTGGAGGGTACATCGCCAGACCGCTAAAATCATTTCAGCAAGCCTCAAGGAAGCAGCTTTAGAAGCGTATTCTATAGTCATACGCACTCAAAACGCCATTTTTTGGAACAAATTCTAAATTCCGGTGCTTTCTCATTATCGGGGGGGGACCGAACATTCTTGTATAAGCCTTGAGATGTCGAGTAACTTAATAGCAAGTGTTTTCAGCAATTAATGATTCTATTTCAACCAAAAAACGTTCTAAAAACGTTTGAAATGTGTAACACAATAGAAATTTTGGTAAAAAAATCGGCCATTTTGGGTGGAAAAATTCGATATTTTTGTGATTTTTAATAAAAATTTGTAAAGTTTTTACGTTTAGAAATAGTCAAAAACAGCTTAGAAACGTTGCGCCATCTATGTTTGAAAAATTACATCATCAGAAAAAAGTTGGTAACACCCTCCCCCCCGCGATAATGCGAGCCTCATGCTCCAAAAATAACTCGGGTTTTTAGTTATAAAACGAACTAAGAGTTGTAGACCTGCTCGAGCTCGAGCATTGACGTCTGCGTTTCTTCGGGGTCGGTCGAGACGGTGAAGCGGATGCTGCGTTGATCCTGTGCACCGCGTACATGGTGGTACTTCTTCGGCGTCTCCTCGACAATTTTCCACATTCGAGGGGAAACACTGGCCAATTCGAGGTAATCATTGGCGCCGAGTAGGCCGAGAATTGTCTCCATCACTCGTGGAGGAAGTTTGTTCAGCATCGTTTCGCTGAAAAAAAAACCGGACGCATGCACAGTTCTGATCCATGAAGCTCTGGAAATACGGCTCTGACTGGTAAAACGGTTTCTCTGTTTTCGAATGTTTACAATTTCCACAAACGATTTATTAATTGCGAAATACGGTGCAAAAAGAGGTGAAAACATCATCATAAAGCATAGAAAACCCGAAAACAATGGATTAGGTTATAGAAAACACGAGATATTTTGCATTAACGGGGGGGAATTTTTTTAGCATCAAAATTCTCGAATAAAAATGGCATGAGTGTCTCTAAACTGTTTTTATTATTCCTAAACGTAAAAACCTTACAAAAACAAGAAACGGATAGATTTTCGCCCAAAATTGGCCAATTTTTGGCAAAAATTTCGACTTTTAAAACGCTTTTTAAACGATTTTCGATAGTTTTTCCCCACAAAAATTTCCCCCCCCCCGATATTGCGAAAGAACCAAAATACGCGTGAAAAAAAAAAAACTGTACAATTTTACACGACAAAATCACGATAGGTCTGTTGCCAAAGATCGATATTAGGTTGCCGGCCTTGAATTCGTCGACATCCGGCAGTTCTCCCCTCGCCTCGTAGGCTTTTGCGAAGTCGTAGGCGTGGCGTAGCGTGAGATCCAACTAAAATCAAATCAAAAAAGGCTATTCGACTGACGGGATAGGTGGCGCTCCTCAGAATCGTGTTATTCTCTCCACATCTTGCCCACGGTGAGCGGCGTTGCGACGTGGAGCGCCAGATCTGGAAACGGTTCTTTCGCATTATCGGGGGGGGGGGGACGAATTTTTTGTATTAATTTGGAAATGCTTAGTAACTTAATTAGAAGTATTTTAACTATTTTTTAACAAAATTAAACTATATTTTAACTAGAAAAACTATCTAAAAAGATCAAAAAATTATCAAAAGTAGAAATTTTTGTGAAAAAACGGCCATTTTTTATCCAAAAAAACGGATTTTTTGTATTTTTTAATACAAATTTGTCAAGTGTTTCCATTTTGGAACAGTAAAAAATAGTTTAGAAACACTTCCGGTCATTTATTATATTTGAAAAATTGGATCCTAGTAAAAAAGGTGGTCTCCTCCCCCCCGATAATGCGAAAGAACCCCAGAAATCAAAATCCAATGCTAGAAGCGAGTCCCTACCGCGTCAATCAATAAATCCTGTGTTGTGGCGCCCCTGTTGTAGTCGTTGAACTTGGCGCATTCCAGTTTGAGCTTCTCCTTCGTCTCGGCCACCCGCACTGGATTTTGCTTGATTTGAATTTGCCAGTCTCGCTAGAAATAAGGTTAAATAAATCATTATTGAGCTAAAAACGGACCATCAACTCGCGGATCTCAGCCAGCGCCTTTGCATTTCTTTCAAAACTGCCGAAGCAGCGACCACTAAAAACTGAGATTTTTGGCTGAGATAAAAGGAGGATACCGTCGGAAATTGTACTCGGAACGGAGAAGCAATAGCGAGCTGTCCGCCGCATCCCAATAGAACACGAGCGCTTGACCCTAAAATTGCATTTTTCGGTAAAAAAAATTTAAAATCCGGCTATTTGGAAATTTTAGAGTGCTAAAATCGATAAACAATTTTCTTAGGCACCAATTCTTCCAATAAAAATCGCGTAAGCGTTTTTAAACTGTTTTTACGATTTCTAAGTTCAAAAAATGTATAAATTGGATGAAAGATACAAAAAATATAGCATTTGAGCAAAGATGGAAGTTTTTCAACAAAATTTCGAGGTTTTCACATTAAAAAAAAAATTTTGTCGGTTCAAATATAGTTTATTTTACTGAAAACACTATTAAAATACTTCCTATTAAGTTACTAAGCATTTCTAGATACAAAAATGCTCTATTTTTATAGAAGGCCCCCCCGCAAATACACAAGTACCGGACGCGTACATCGCTGGTTCTGAGGACGAGGTTCAATCCTTCGTATGTCCGATCGATCCATCCCCGATCAGGACGTCTGAGCACGAGACGCGCTATTTGATTTGTAATTTGTGTCATCACTAAACGGCATTAGTGACTAAAGAAGCGTGTGCATACCTTCCGCTTCTTCTGGACACGACTCATCGCCGCCGACCAGCAGATGAATTTTATCGATTTCCACCCTCTCCTCGAGCCACGCCTGAAATTATCGCAATTTTTGGTTCTTTTGCATTATCGGGGGGGAGGGACAAATTATTTTTTTGTATTAATCTACAAATGCCTCGTAAAAACTATATTTTAACAAGCAAAACGATTTAAAAAGTCGGAATTTTGGTCAAAAAACGGCCATTTTTGGCCGAAAAATCTATATATTGTATTTTTTTATCAAAAAACCTAATAAAACTAGATTTCAACTATAAAACCCATCTAGAAATTTGACAATTTCTACAAAAAGTCAAAGTTTTGGTCAAAAACCGCCATTTTTGATCGAAAACCCTATATTTTTGTATTTTTTTTAGAAAATTTGTAAAGCTTTTAAGTTTAACAATAGCAAAAAAAATAGTTTAGAAGCACTTTCGCTTATTATATTTAAAAAATTAAATCCTAAGAAAAAAATTTTCTTCCCCCCCCCCCCGATATTGCGCAAGGACCCAATTTTTAGTTAAAAGCAAACGCTTACCACAATTCTCGTCAACACAAACCAAACCAAGGCTTCCCATTCGACGACAGTGGGTTCATCATATGCTTGTACGAGCAGATCCTTCGCCCCGTGGTCGCCGAAAAACGGAAGGATACGGAAACTCTGCTGGATGTGCAGTGTCTCCAGCGAACAGACCTAAAAGGTAACCGCGTTGCAAAGACCGTTAGAAACCTCTAAATTTTTGTAGAAAAAACACCCGCTTTCTCGCTTTAAAATTTCGAAAAAAAAGTTCCAACCTAGGGAGCAACGGTTCTTTCGACTTATCGGGGGAGAGAAGAAAATTTTCCATAGGAACCAGTTTCAACCAATTTCTAGATGGTTTTTTACTATTCATAAATTCAAAATTTTACAAATTTTTATCAAAATCTACGAAAAATATCGATTTTTAGACAAAGAATGGCCGTTTTTTTAGCAAAATTTTGACATTTAGGAGTAAAACGACGACGTAAAACGTTTTTGGATAGTTTCCTAGTTAAAATCCAGTTTTATGCAACTAGAAACGTTATGAAAATACTTGTTATGAAGTTAATAGGCATAGTTATAGGGTAATACAAAAAACTGTCCCCCCGATAAGGCGAAAGAATCGGATCAACCGAAGCGAAAACCGGTAAAAAACCACAGACCCATCTATTAGTGCCTTTTTTGCAAGGAAACAAACCGCGGGGCTCAGCAAAAACGTGGCGCAATCCTCCCGATCTCTAATCGCAATTGACGCAAATGTGTCGTGGATGAAGTCAGTGGGTTTGAAATGATCTGAAATAACTTCTATTCCGAATTTATCATTTCCTTACCAATAAACTCTTGCAGCCTTGCAATGGATCCGATCCTCGGGTTGCACAGCCGCACCACTTTCGTGTTCAACGAGCACCAGAATTTGTTTCCATAGGAGAGCGGCGCGTCGAAGAGCTGAAAAATAGCAGGAAATAAGTAAAAAAAAGTACATCTTGACAGGTGGCATTATTGAGGAAGAGGCGAAGGAATGATGAACGAGCGATTCTCTCTTTTCGCGAGTTTGAAGCGGGCATTTGAAGCGTCGGACGGCCGTCTTTGAAGGCCCATCTAAAATCAAAGTCTAGTGAAAAACGTTGAAAACGTACGGTGGTAGCTTAGATAATTGCACAATCATAAAGATCGGGTTGGATAGCCCATCAACTGAGATGAAGCCGAGCCCCCAGAGGCTTGGCTCCGAAAAGATCTTGACACTTTCGTGCTTCTTCGGCGTCTCTTCGACTATTTTCCACATCTTTGGCGATACAAACGCCAATTCCTGGTAGGAACCGATGTCGAGCAATTCGAGGATACGCTCCATTACTCGCAGCGGAAGTTTGTTCAGCATTGTTTCTCTGGAAGTGCTGGGTTAAAATATTTGCAAAACGGATCGAATTCAAAGGTATAAAACGAATCGATTTTTTAAACTTTAAAAGTTTTTAAAATCGAAAATCTAATTTTTGATCATTCCGTAACATTCCAAAGGACGAATTTCCGTCAATTGGCGCTGATCGTAGCCTTCATCGGGATTTTTCGACTTGCATTTCACTCATTTTTCCTCCAATTTTTCAAACATATTGATTTCTGAATTTTTACTAGATTCTTTATCATTCCTTTTCTATCTACGTCTCGATTCCATCATTCTTTCCCCCCTTTCCTCTCTCCTTTTCCACCCAACGAATCCATTACGCGGTCAAAACAACCCCCGGTGTGCCCTTTGCTCGATCAACTTCGTAGCCTGCTCACCCTAAAAACTATAGTCGTTCCTCCCTGATAGCCCTCCCTTTCCTTTGTCCCACTTTCCCCCAAACTTCCTCCTAATTCCTTCTTTTTCAGCGCAAAATCTACGCTCAACACAAGTCGCCATGTTCAACACGGGGTTAGTTTTGGCGCTACGTTTTGGCCAGTTATTTGAGTTTTTTTTGGTAGAACTAATTCTCCCTTTCCAGCAAATTCGCCGGCAAGACGGCGATCATCACCGGGGCGTCGCGCGGTATCGGCAAGGAGATCGCGCTGAAGTTGGCGAAGGATGGGGCGAATATCGTGGTAGCTGCCAAGACGGTCACCCCGCACCCAAAACTCCCCGGCACCATCTACACGGCCGCCGAGGAGATTGAGAAGGTTTTTGGTTTTGGAAGAGCCAAAATTACGTTTTTTAGGCCGGAGGAAAGGCCCTCGCTTTTGCCGTTGATGTCCGTGACGAGAAATCGGTGAATGATTGTGTCCAGGAAACGGTAAGGACGCCCTTTTCTCGATTCCCTATTCTTTAGGTGAAAAAATTCGGCGGCGTCGACATTTTGATCAACAACGCTTCGGCGATCGCGCTGACCGGCACCCTGGAGACGGAGATGAAGCGCTACGACCTGATGCACTCCATCAACACGCGCGGCACCTTTTTGATGTGCGTTTTGGGCTCAAAAAACGTTTGGTACAGGTGGTTAGCGGGGGAAATAAAATTGTTCAAGTAAATATAGTATATTCTACGGTTTTTGGATAGATAAAGCTCATAAAATTTGCTCATTTTTTCTCAGAAATGTTTGAAAAATGACCAGAAAAGGTAAAAATTGCCCAGTTTTGGAAATTTTTTTGATACATTTTTGATGTGTCTAGTGATTAAAAACCACAAGAATTAGTTTCCCCCTTCTAAAAGTCGCTAACAGTCCAGTACCAATCTTTTCACCAACTCTTTACAGGTCCAAGACCGCGCTGCCCTACCTGAAACAAGCGAAAAACCCGCACATCCTCAACATTTCCCCTCCACTCGTCATGGATTCCCTCTGGTTTAGGGTAAAAAGAAGCATTGAGAATCGAAACTTTGTCTAGAGTCACGTCGCGTACACGATGGCCAAATACGGGATGTCGATGTGTGTGCTTGGAATGCACGAAGAGTTCCGCCAAGAGGGCGTCGCCGTGAATGCCCTGTGGCCGTTGACCGGTACTTTTCGTTCATCCTCAAATTTTATTTTATTTTTAGCCATCTGGACAGCCGCCATGGACATGCTCTCATCCGGCCAGGGCGCGGACGGGTGCCGTCATCCAGCCATTATTGCAGGTATTTTTAGGGTTTTTACCATTGGTTCAGGTTTTTCGCATTTTCGGGGAAGATACTCTATACGGAAGTATTTTAATAGCAAAAAAAGCTAATTTCAACTAGAAAAACTGCTATAAGCTTTCAAAAATTTTCAAAAAGTCGAAATTTTGATAAAAACTGCTATTTTCGTCGAAAAATCTTGTTTTTTTTTATGTTTGACCTAAAGAGTTGTAAGGTTCTTACGCTTAGAAGTAGTAAAAAAACGCTTAGAAACACCCTCTATTTTTATTGGAAACCTTGGATCCAATGAAAAAATTTCGTCCACCCCGATAATGCAGAAGAATCATACCATTTTTGATCGTCTTATTTTTTAGATGCTGCCTACGCGATGCTGTCCCGCCGTTCCAAGGAGTACACCGGCCACTTTGCCATCGACGAAGACGTGCTGAAGGAGGAGGGCATCACCGATTTCAACAAATATGCCGTCAAGCAGGGTATTTTTGGTTGTTTTTTTCAGAGAAATTGCAATTTTAGGCGCCCCCCTCATCGCCGACTACTTCTTGCCGGCCGACCGGTTGAAGCAGTTCCAGCTGGTACATTTGAGTTTTGATTTTTACCTCGATTTTTCTAGACAATCGACGACACGAAGAGCAAGAAACGATCGGCGTCCCGTGAAGCGATCACGAAGGATGTCGTCAGTCAGGAGATTGATAAGGTAAAACTGGCTTTTCGTTATGTAATCGGTTCTGGTTCATTAGCGGGGGTGCTTATTGTCACCGCTTTTTTTCGCGACTATGTTAACGGGATCCGACAGAGCTTCGAAAATTTACGAAGAGTTTGGTTTCCCGGTCAAAATAAGCTCTCGACGAAAATGCCACCCCCCCCCCGCTAAAGAACCAGAACCATAGAACCCTATTTTTAGGTACTGAAAGTGGTGAAAGCGGCGCTGAGCGAGGAGTTGGTCAAAAAGCTCAACGGCATCTTTGTCTTCACCGTCTCTGGTAGAGCCACTTTCAAAACAATATTTTTCTAAAATTCTTTAGGCAAAGTGAACCGCTCGATTTCGATTAACCTGAAGGAGGGGACCGGATCGATTACGGAGGGGAAACCCGAGAAGGCCGACGTCGAGTAATTTCTTGCTGGTTTTTTAATGCTTTAAACTTGCAGATTCTCGTGCTCGGATGAGGATTTCCTGCGGCTTTTCAACGGTGAACTTTCGGCCCTGGTCGCGTTTTCGATGAAGAAACTGCAGATTAAGGTATTGGCTTTGATCTAGGTGCTTTCGCATTATCGGGGGGGGGACGAATTATTCTAGAAATGCCTAATAAATTAATGGAAAGTATTTTTGCAATGTGTTTACTAACTTTTTAATAATCTCACAAAATTTTGAAAATTTTCAAAAAGTCGAAATTCAGTTAAAAACGGCCATTTTGTTCGAAAATTCGGTATTTTTTGTATTTTTGATAAAACGTTGTAAATTTTTTACGTTTAGGGGTAGTAAAAACATTTTAGAAACACGAATCTATTCTTTTCCTAGGGCAACATGCAAAAAGCGATCGCCCTGGAGAGTCTGATGAAGAAGCTGAAGAAGAATTAATACGAATGCATACGACTGCTCGCCGCTGTCTGTTAAACTGCCATTTATTGCCCCCGTTTGAGTGTATAGCCAATCCCAGAATGTGTATTTGCGTGCCTTTCCCCTCTCTTCCCTTATTTATATCCCTTTGTGTATATCATAGATGAATTGTCCGTGATTCGAGTTACTTGTCGACATTTCCTTCTTTTTTTCATCGTCGTCGCGCGTTTTGTATATTTTCGTTTTTTTTGGATAGGAGGGACTTGTGGTGATGAAATGAATTGTGCCATTTATACAGTATCCAACTACGGGCCAATGCATAATGACGCGCATGGATTGTTGTGGAATGGGCTGGGGGAAGATTTTGAATTTTTGCAGTAATTAGCAAATTTTGTCGGTCTATTTATCAAATAAACGTTGTAAATTGTTAAAATGGATTGAAGTATGTATTCTATTGTGTAATTAATTTAGGGTATTAGAACCGTAGTAAAATTGATCATTTTACGCTATTTTTGCAAAATCACGTTGTTTTTGTTCGGCATTGGCAGGGGGGCGATGTGTGGCGCAGCGGCTGGCAATCGCTTTCGAAAAAGCGCAACAAATTTCGTAGATCACATCATGAGATTTCTTTGTGTTTTTGCCTGAATTTTCTGAGGACAACTTTCGCTTTTCTGGATGGTGCTACCGGAGAAGAACCTAAAGTTGCGGTTCGCACATAGTTAGAAAGTAAAATCAGATTAAGCTTGTTAAAAACAATACTGACCTTTGGCGTGCTGCCTTTTTCTAACGCATTTACGTTGTAGATTTTTGGCGACTGCGTTTCGTGACGGTTTTTCGGGCATTTCAGGGCAGGAAAATTGAAGAGAAGCCAATTATTTTAACGAGGATCCTTTTAAATTTGTATTTATTTGTCCTATTTGACGGAATGCCAACCAATAAAATGCTCTCTGTCGCGTAATAAGTGGGCGTTTCTTCGAAAAACGAAAACTAGCTTTGAAAACGAGTCTGCATTTTGCCGTTTTGCTCTTTCTAACAAATTCGCGGAAACGCCGACGCTTTTCCAATGCCGTTTCCTCAAAGAATTTCTTTATTTTCACGTGAAACTGCTCTTTCTTTGTATTTACTTTTTTTGGCGTTCTAAGATCCCTATTTTTCAGCATGTCAACCAGAAAAGTGCTCTTCAACAACCCGGCGCCCGAGGAAATGCAAGTAGATGTGCACGATGCGGCCGTGTAAGTGGAGTTTCAATTAGAAAAGTGATTCCCTTGTTCAGCTACGTCCTGAACGGCCCGCGTCGAGCAGCCAGGAAGCTGTCAGTGCCCGAATACGTCGAAGAACCGCTGTTCGCGGACAGGGCTGAGGAAGCGGAAGAGGAGGAGGAAGAGGGAGAAGTCGACATCGTTGAAGAGAAGGACGATTTTGAGCAGATTAGACTGGAAAGGGTGCGTTTTATGCACATTTTCTTTTAGTCTTCGTTTAGAATTCCTGCTCCAGCACCCGTACACTCAGCGATCGCTTTGCAGCGCTGCAGATGGACAGCAGGGTTCGCGATATTGTGATTTTACGTCTTATTTTTGTGGGTTTAGAAGCGCCCATGCTCTGGCCGTGACCGCGACCAGCGAAAGGTGGCTCGCACGTCGATTCGCGATCGTCTCACCTGGGCCCCGGCACGTCATTCCAGGAAGGCTCGGTGAGGAATTGGTCGGTTATCGGCAGGAACTAGCTTTTCTAGGGGATTGCGTTTTCCTTATATGGCAAGCTCTATTTTATTGTTCCTACCACTCCAACTACTTTAAAACTGACAATTTCATTAAAAATACACAATTATCTATTTTTCGACCAAAAATGGCCGATTTTCGAGCAAATCTTGCCTAAAAAATTTTTCTACCGTGTTTTGAATTGTTTTTCCACTTGAGTATAGTTAAATTTTTCTAAAAATCTATTAGAATACTCACCAAAAAGTTACTAGACATTTCTGGTGTTCTATGGGAAAAAATCGGCCATCCCCCGATAATGCGAAATGGCCAAAAGTTCTAATTTGATAACTTTTACGCAGATCCGACTCAAAATTGACTGAAATGTGAAGCAGAAGATGTAGCTCATTTTCCTGCTTTGAAAATTTGCTATAATCGTTTTTTAACGTGAGATATGCAAGCCTAACGTCGAGAAATCTTCTTGTTTCACAGTTTTCGTCGTTTTTACCATTTTTTTGCCGAAATTTCTCGAGTTTTAAAAGCACATAGTAAATTTTTAGAAGTAGAGAAATTTTGAGCATCATGAACTCTATCTTTCTGTCCATTTTGAGCCTGACCTGATTTATTTCCGTTTCAGAAACGATACGCTGTACGTGTCGGGCGATGAGTGCGAGATGATCGAGGAGGAGGACGAGGATTTTGATGAGGACGGATGGGAGGTGGAAGAATACGGATCGGAAGATGATCAACATGACGATGACGGCGGTTCTGATGGCGATGACGTGGTCTGGATTCTTAGTTTTATTTTGATTTTCTGATTTTCTAGGGCCTCTCGCCGCGCCACGAGCGCAATCGCTACGTGCCGAGCCGGCCGATTCGAAGCAGCTCCTACATCCGCAATCACCGCATCCACAGGGCTCGCGGTATCTTTTTTTTATTGAGCTTGGAGGTACTTGTCTTTTAGCGGGGGGTGGTGTTTTTCGTCCCTTCGATAATTTATAGCGGGGTTTGATTGCTAAAAATGAAAATTTGAGCTTTTGTGATAATTTCTTATACATTTTTTTAACAAAAAGTCAGTTTTTCGATTTTTTTTTTTGCAAATTGTGATAGCTTTTCATATCTAAAAACGGTCGAAAATTATATAAAAATGTGTTGCATTTGTTATAGAATCGTACGGGATTATTTGGGAAATGTGGCTTCCCTCGCGAGAAATCCCCCCCGCTAAGAGTCCAGCACCGATCTTAATAGCCTAAATCAATTAGCAAATTTTCCGATTCTTAAACTTAAGTTAACTCCGGTCTTTTTTTAGCCTCTCGTGTGCACGGCGCTTCATCGCTGGCCCGCAGCGGATCGGTGAGGATATTTGTTAAAATATTTTATATTTTTGCTTTACAGCGTCGCACCCCGATCTCGAGCCGTGTCACCTATTCGTCGACGGCCCGCCGCTTCGCCCCCTACTCGTGAGCATTTTGGCATTTTCTGTGGAAACGTCCGCTTTTCCAGCATCCAGAAGCGACACTACGGGTCGCGCTATCGATCGTATGACACCGGGTCGAGGTATTTTATTAGCTTTATTGATTTTTATTGCCTTTCGGTTCTTTTGCAATATCGGGGGTACCTAATTTGATTCTTTCGTATTATCGGTGGGGGATTCTGCACTTTTGTCGAAAAATTTATATTTTCTGTAATTTTTCTACTTTTCGGAATAGCCAAAAAGTTCATCATCCTCTATTTAAATTAGAAAACAGGAATATTAGAGAAAAGGCGCCCCTCGATAATGCCCCAGAACCTTTAATTTTTCACCCAGAATTAATTTTTTTGCGCATAGAAAAATCAGTAAAAATTCCTCAGTGTTTCTACACTATTTTTATGTTTCCTGAGTGTAAAAACTTGCCAAATGCTGTTCGAAAATTACTTTGGATTTGCGTTTTCGACCGAGCTTTTAAATTTTATAATTTTCCTGGTTTTCTAAATGGGTTTCCCGTCGAAAATTCATCAAAAACAAGGTTAAAATAATTGCTATTACATTAATTTGGACTGATGGGCGAAATCCCCCCCCCCGGTATTGTAAAAGCGCCGGTTTTCAACAATTTTTTAGGGACTCGTACCAAGCGCGTGGCTGGGATGCGTGGAATAATGGCTCGTCTAATCGCCCCTACGTTGCTGACCCGAAAATGGTTCGTTTTTCTCTCTTGGCCCTGGCAATCTGGCAGTGATTATTTCGGAATGGGAATTCGGTTCTTTCGCGTTATGGGGGGAAGGGGTGCATTTTTAAGGAATAAAAAGGCAAATATTTCTACACTGTTTTTAGTATTCCGAAATTTCAAAATTTTCCCAAATTTTGATTGAAAAAAAATATAGATTTTTGAGCAATTTTCTATTTAAAAAATTTTTGAAACTTTTTAGATTGTTTTTCGACTTAAAGTATCGTTAAATGTTGCTAAAAACTTCTAGAATTATAGGAAAAAATTCGCTGCTCCCCCCGATAATGCCAAAGAACCGGGACACTCCTCTTTTTCAGTCTG
The DNA here is from genome assembly GCA_958295435.1 of Mesorhabditis spiculigera. Lineage (NCBI taxonomy): Eukaryota > Metazoa > Nematoda > Chromadorea > Rhabditida > Rhabditidae > Mesorhabditis > Mesorhabditis spiculigera. Next base: position 213,370 of record CATQJA010002573.1, read on the forward strand.
CCCGTTTCAAGCCATGGTTGAGTGTTGCGTGGCCACCTCCAGCCATTCCCACAAGGGACGCGGATTTCTGCCCACCTATCGAGTCTACGATTCTTCCAACGATTTCTAGACGATTGAATGGACACTGCTCGTTTGCCCCCCGTTTTTCTGATGTTCTTCCCCCTCTCTTTCTCTGATCTCTCTCCCTCACGAATTGCATCTCATTTTTGTAACACAAATTTCGGCCGTTTTGTTCAGGCTGAAAATTTTGCCGTTTTGCGCGCACGCACACACAATACACTCCATTTATTACACGCGGGTCATTTTCGATAAATTTTTTAATAAAATCGGCTTGGTTTAAAGTGAATTTTTGAGGCGAAAAGCTCGTGCTATTTGTGGTTTCTTCATTTTTGTTTATTTCTAAAAAGGCAGCAGGAATTTTGACCTCAAGAATCCCTTTTTAGAGGGAAACGGCGCTATTTTTGTGATTGCTAAACCTTTTCCAGATTTCTTCTCCATTATCGGGGGGGCGGGGGTGCTTATAATTAGTTTCCGAAATGTCTAGTAATCATGATAAATATTTTCACAGTTTGTCACTAAAATTTAACGGTGTTTTAAGCAGAAAAACAATCAAAAAGCCTATATAAACGTCGAAAACGGGGAAAATCGAAAATCGACCATTTTTTTGTCGAAAATTCTGAGTTTTGTGTTTTCTAAGCAAAATTTTGAATATTTTTGCGGTTAGGAATAGTAAAATACAGCTTCAAACACTGCTATTTATACTAGAAGAATTGAATCCTCAAAAAAAATCTCATAAATCCGCTGGTGTATAATTGAATTTTGAAGGGGTTTTTGTAGTGTTGTAGTTGTTATAGATTGTTGTTGTGCTATTCGTGTATCCTTTCTGCTCTCCCATCATTGGATAACGGAGCGGGGGTGCAAACTCCGTGAGTGGGTGGTGGTGGCTATAAGAACAGCTGCATTGTAGTCTGATCGAATCTCCAATCCCAAAAAGAACCTTTTTTGAATTG